>JAGFNQ010005562.1:215350-259614 GCA_024364735.1 Boesenbergia rotunda
CATTGTTTCCGTCACACTGGGCCCCTCCAACCGCCAAGTAGATATGGAACTAGCCAGCTTGGCTAACTCGTCGGCCTGCACATTGTCAGATCGGGATATCTTCTACAGGATGACCTCCGAGAAGGTGGTTTTTAGTTGTTCATATAGGGCTACATACCTTTGCAACCGTTCACATCTGACTTCAAAACCGCCCGCCACCTGTTGAGCCATTAACTGTGAGTCTGAATAGACAGTGATTCGACGGGCTCCCATATGTCGGGCCGCTTGTAATCCTGCCAGGATCGCCTCATACTCGGCCTCGTTGTTAGTAGCTTTGAAGTGAAGCCGGATAGACAGATGCAGCGTGTCTCCCCTAGGGGAGATCAATAACAGTCCTACTCCACTGTGTTGGTTATTGGCGGATCCATCCACATAGACCTTCCACATACCTTCGGTCTCTGTCTCTGGGACGGTCTCTAGCATGAAGTCAGAGAGAGCCTGTGGTTTGATGGCGGTGCGAGGCTGATACTCAATGTCGTATTCACTTAACTTCATCATCCATTTGATTAGCCTACCCGATGCCTCGGGATTAGTGAGGACTCGTGCGAGCGAGCTATTAGTGAGGACCACGATGGGGTGCGCTAGGAAGTATGGTCGTAACCTTCGGGCCATCAGGACCAAGGCGTAGGCCAGTCTTTCCATCATAGTGTACCGCGTCTCGGCATCCTTTAGTAGGTGTCCGAAGAAGTAAATGGGATGTTGTATCTGGTCTTGTTCTCGGACGAACACCGATCCTACCGCTTGCTCGGCTACGGATAAATAGATGAATAATGTCTCCCCTTCCACTAGCTTATGCAGGGTCGGGAGGTCTGCCAGATAGGCCTTCAATTCCTCAAAGGCCTTCGCACACTGGTCATCTCATTTGAATTTAACAGCTTTTCTCAGAATTTTGAAGAAGGGGAGGGCTTTGTCCTCGGATTTGGAGATGAACCGTGATAGTGCGGTGATTCTTCCATTCAGCCGCTGGACTTCCTTGAAGTTCCGCGGGGGTAGCATATCTAGAATGGCCTTTACCTTTTCCGCATTGGCTTTGATCCCCCTCTCCGTCACCATGTATCCCAGGAACCTGCCACTTTTGACCCCAAACAAACATTTAGCTAGGTTTAGTTTTAACCTGTGTGCTCTCAAGGTGGCGAATGTCTCCTCCAGGTCAGATATCATATCTCCTCCCTTTTTCGTCTTGACTAGGATATCGTCCACGTACACCTCAATGTTCTGCCCAATCTGGTGCCTGAAGACTTTGTCCATCATCCGCTGGTACGTGGCTCCCGCATTATACAAGCCGAAGGGCATGACGTTGTAGCAGTACGTGTCGTCAGCCATCACAAAATTGACCTTCTCCTGGTCTTCGGGGGCAAGGGGAACTTGGTGATAGCCCTGGTAAGCATCTAACATGGAGATGAACTCACAGCCGACTGTTGAGTCCACCAGCCGATTTATCCTGGGTAGGCTGTAGCAGTCCTTCGGGCAGGCATTGTTTAGGTCCCTAAAGTTGATGCAGACTCGCCATTTACCCCAGGCTTGGGAACAAGGACCACGTTGGCCAGCCAAGCTAGGAATCGGACTTCCCTGATGTGTCCAGCTTTTAATAGCTTCTGAACCTCATCCGAATAGCTTTATCTTGCTCAAGGGAGAAGTGCCTCCTCTTCTGCTTCACGAGACGGGCCTCCGGCGCCACATGTAGGTGGTGCATAGCCAGCGCTGGAGGGATCCCCTTGATTTCTTCAGCGACCCAAGCAAACACGTCTCTGTTGTTTCAGAGGCATTCGACCAAGCGATTTCGTAATGCTGGCGCGAGGTCAAGAGCGATGCGCGTAGTTCCCCCTTCGCTATGGAGATCGATCTGCACCTCTTCACTCTCGACTTCCCGTCGCTCTTACTTAGGTCCTTCATCTTCCCGCGGATGAGCGAGATCCTCCGCTTCCGCCATCGATGCTCCTTCAGGTGCTTTGTAAGTTCCCATAGACGGCACCGAATTTGTTCCGGAAGGAGTCGTCGGCGATGGTCAGCCACTGAGGCTTAGCCCCGGCGGGGATGACTACGTCACTGAGGAACTTGGGGGATCCTGCAAAAGTAACACAAGCATTAGGGGGACACGTCAGCAGGGGTCTGGTGGAGTCCACTCTGAGGCTCAAGTTAGTAGGTTGTCCGATTGGTACTAAGAAAGAAAGATAGTATGCAAAGACGAGAGATCATAACCCCCCTTATCAGAGGGGTGGAGATACCTTTTATCCTTACGTCGGCAGACTAGTCGTGCCCCCTTTTCTCGGTGCGACGACTCCAATATTTGAGCCACGTCCCCTGATTTCGACGATGAGGGGATATCCCTTAAAACCGTCAACGCTGTTACCATCCTTTCCCCCGTGGAGCCATTTTTGTGCGGGGTGTGTAGACTTTTTCCAAATCAGTATCCGAGGTCAGACGTTGCGAGGAGCCTGCTTCCCGAGGGGAGCTCGGGGGTCTCGGGGGACGATATCTCTCGAATTACTCTTCGAGGCCCGGCTTGCCAGAGGGCTCACGCGAAGGACCCTCGGACTGGCCTTCCCGAGCGCGCCACTGAAAGGGGGTCCCGGGGGCTCAGGAGGGAAGGTCATGTAGTGTCCCTAGCTTCTTCATCCCTCGTGTCGGACCCAGGCCACCCATCCCCATCAATATCCATTTGATGTATTTCAAGGTTATACAATACTATGATGGCTATCTGCACTTGTATGGTCGTAATCCTTATTACAGGTAAGTAGGTATCGAAGTAGTCAAGGTCTTTCTTTTTCTTAAACCCTTTGGCTACAAGTCTAGCCTTATACTTGTCAATCGATCCATCAACTTTATACTTGCATTTTAGTATCCAATTATAACCTAATGGTTTAGTACCAGTAGGAAGGTCCACTAATTCCCAAGTATGATTATTCATAATGGGCTCAATTTCATTATTGACAGCCTCTTGCCATAATGGGGCATCAGGACTAGAGAGAGCTTCACTTAATGTTCTTGGGTCCATTTCTGACATAAAAGACATGAAGTCCAGCCCGAATGATTTCTCAACTCTATCCCATTTGCTCTGATGTGGTTCTGAGCTTTGATCGTCAATAGTCCTTTTACGACAACTAAGTTCTGAAACATCTTGTTCATTAGGACTTCCGTTGTAATCACTTTGAGTGTTTCCCTTCTTATTTAGGAATACGTTTTCAAAGAATGTTGCATTCCAAGATTCTATAGATGTTCCCACATGAATATCAGGAATGTCTGACTTGTGAATTGTGAAACGATATGCACTACTGTTATGGACATATCCGACAAATATCGCATCGAATGTTTTAGGTCCGATCTTTACTTGCTTTGGCTTGGGTATTCGACCTTTTCCAAGCACCTCCACACTTTCAAGTATTTATACGATGGCTCTCGGCCTTTCTATAGTTCATATGGCGTTTTATCACTTTTCTTGTGAGGGATTTTATTGAGAATGTCATTTACCGATAATATAGCTTCTCCCACAAGTTCTGGGGTAAGCCTGAATTTATCAACAAGGCATTCATCATTTCCTTTAGTGTCTGATTTTTACGTTCGACAATACCATTTGATTGAGGTGAGTATGACGTCGTTGTCTGATGAATAATGCCAGATTCTGAACAAAACTCATCAAATGGTGTACCGAATTCTCCACCTCTATCGCTACAAATTATTTTAATTCGTTTATTAAGTTGATTCTCAACTTCTGTTTTATAAGTTTTGAAAGCCTCTAAGGCTTCATCTTTACTTCTTAAAAGAAAGACATAACAGAAACTCATGTAGTCATCGATAAAAGTAATAAAATACTTTTTACCTCCTCTAGTTTGCACGAATTTTAAGTCACATAGATCACTATGTATCAATTCTAGAGGAGTCGTTGGCCTTTCGACCGAATGAAAAGGTAGTCTCGTCATCTTAGCTTCCACACACACTTCATATTTGTGTGTTTCATCAATATTGACGTTTGATAATAAATTTAATTTGACAAGATGTTTCAGAGTATTATTATTAACATGTCCAACTCAATCATGCCATAAATTAAAATACTCAACAACGTAGATGGAAATTTTTATTTTATTACCATCATATTCACGATGTACAGTCATTACAATCATTTTGAACAGACTTTGTTCAAAATATCCCTTACCTACGAAGATACCATTCTTCGTAAATACAAAGTATTTTACTGAAATACTCCCCCGTGTGAATTTTTCTTAAGAGACTTCCTAGGTGAGAAGCTCTCACACCTACTATTGAAGGATGGGAGCTGGAAGGCTGGGGATTTTCTGCGGCATCCATTGTGATAACATGAGAAGAAGGGGGGGGGGGGTCTAGTGTTATGCTCGGTCTAGCCGGCCCATGACCTCCCACTTCCTCTGGTTTCAGGTTTTTGTGAGGATGGAGTTTGGGAAGTGCTCCCAACTCGGCCTTGGATGTGTTGACATGGAGGACTCCTGGATCCTTACCGACTTCGAGCCTTTCTGATTTGTGGATGATTTTGACTTTTTCTGAAGCATTGGTTGGAGCGCTTTGCCAGCCTTTGCTGAACTTGACCTGCTGCCCGGCATATCTTCGGGGGGATCTAGTTCAGTTGACTGATCAGGCGTTTTTCTTTTCGTCGCTCGGCTGGGATCCTATGAGCTAGCTTCTATAGCTATAGTAGTTATGGGTTCCCGATCGGGTTGTTGGTCCGTTTCTCCTTCGGCCCCCTTTGTCAGCTCAAAAACTTCGGGCATTAACAAGGTAAAAAATTTTGCCTTGTGCCACTTCATAAGTTTGGTCACGCAGGGGTTCAGCATTGTCTCTTCTGCCGAAAGCATGCAGGTCAACAGCTAGTATTGATAAGTGTTAAAAGAAAAATCTTACCTAAATCTTGATCCATCTCGACGACATTTGGCTTGAGTCTCGCCCGGTAGAGTAGTCCCGTCGTTCGAATTATCCTGGGAGTGTCGAAGTCCATGCCAGCCAGGATAGATTGGGCTCAAAGAAACCCTTATCTCTTTTAATATTTTCCGAGGTAGGGGGACTGGCATCTCAACTATCCATTCAATCTGGTAGCTCGGGGATGCTAATATAAATAAACCTGTCCTTCCATCTTTTGTGGGAAGAGGGCAGTCGGCTGAGAAGACATTAATTTTGATCGGGCCATGAAATAAAAGGCTCCTAAACTAGATTGTTTAGGATGGAAAAAATAATGGAAGAAAAGAGGAGTTAAGGGGATATCATATAGTTTGAAAATAACATAGACGCCACTCATTTGGGTGAATGCATTAGACGCATTTGATGCATAGGAATGCCGAAGTATCTAGAGACCTCCTAGTAGGAGAGAATTGGAAATCTAAGTCTGTACTCCACTTGATCTAGAAAAAATGTGTAAAAGCCAGAGGGTGGAGTGCAAGGGATTTGGTTTCCCCGGGGTATCCTAATCCTATAATCTTTTGGTATCCCGTATTCAAACCTAAATCCAGGAATCTCCTATCTCTGTACTCTAGATTCTAAGGTATCGTACCATTGAGAAAAAAGAACAAGATCGGGAGCCATAAGAGTGTAAGAAGACTTCCCAAGATTGGAGTATCAAAGATAGGAAGAAGGATGGGCGAGTAAGAATAGAAAATTTTGAGGAGCAAAAATGCAGCGAGCTCCTCTTGCTCACCATTTATAGGGGTCACCCTAAGTCGGTTTGAGGGATGAATGACAGGTGTAGCCCCGGGATTGGATGTCTGGTTTTCTCGCAGATTTTGGTGAGGCATCCGAGGCAAAAAGTAACCTACGCTGCAAAAAATTCGTGGATCTCTCAAGGAATGGATTCAAGACAAGGGATGGTTGAGATGATGGGACACTTGGACAGTGAAAGGGGAAACGTGGCGACTGCCCATTTGTCCCCAAGCACTTCTCTCACTCTCTCCTGCGCCATGACTACCCGGATACTCGTCATTAAGACACTATAAGGCAGAGCATGCTTCATTATTAGTTAGCTGATGACTACTTTCTGACGATTGAACATGCCATTTTGGGAATGAGCCTTGTTTTAAAATGATAATCATTCTTATCTTGAGCGTGATTTGGAGGCAAAAAGCATTTAATGCTCTGTCTTTCCGTTGACTCTCTGGCGAGTCCTATTGTTGGGTGTCATAATTTAAGTTCAATCAGTCAGATAGCTTCCTTTGATTGAACTTAAAGGGGGTCTCGTGATATGGTGGTTAGCCACGTGTCGCCATGTCGATTAGAAGGACATTACGTGGCAGATGAGATTTTGGCGACAAGGCATATTTCTCGGTCGAAAATCATTTCACAATCGAGATGTTCTCTCGAATAGATGTTCAGCCTGCGCAGGAAGATATGCTTCTCCCGACTAAGATTCTTTCCCGATCAGGAAGTTGATTAGGTCCCAGGTAAGTTGGTTGGATTGAGTGGGAAGTTGAGTTCTCCCGATCGGGGGACGAGGGGGGTGGAGTATATCCTTTGCTAACCAAGATATTAGGTGGTGACTCGTTATTAAGACCATAGTTAATTCTTTTAATAGTGTCGGTTGTGCATTAAATAGCAAAGGGGAAATGACAGGTGCTTTATTGGTGTCATTTATTGCGTAATTACATAGATAACAGACAAATTGAATGCTAGAAAGACCGGAAAAAAAGGAAAACCCAAGATAAAAAAGGTAATGAATGATATAGGAAAAAGTTTGGATTCTCTCACTCTTATACTATACTGCTTTCTCCTTTTCTTGATCCTTGACTGACTTAAGCGTCAGAGTAGAATCGCCGGAATATTTTCCGACGCCCTACTATCGTTTTTGGAGTTGTTCCTCAGGTTATCGTCTTCCTTGCTCGTCGAACCTATTGATCACCAATCCACCCAACCAATCAAGTCATCATCTTCCGCAAATAATTCCATGATCCAATTGACCAATTCGATATTACCTGGAAACTCGTGTGCCGATCATCCAGGTTCAATTTGTCTGCTGCCTGGTTCATTATTTTTTTTATTATTTTAGGATGACACGCAAATGAATATATATCTTAAATTCAAGCACAATAATCTCAAGTCTTAGATATCGTAGATGAGCTTCTGGAACTTCAACATGTGATGAGATTGCAAGGAGATGGCCACCGTGAGGCCACCATCTCCGGCGGCGCTTGGCACGAAGAACGCCTGACCCTCATGGACGATGCGGCCCGGCCCCGTGAAAATTGGTCGGCCCCACCCGAAGTCTGCGTCGTGGATTGGCAGACGCGCCCAGCTGGTGAGCCCGAGGGATGGGCATCTGAATGTGTGAGCGCCCCTCACCAGAGCCTTCAGATTTGGCTGCATCTCCAGGTAGTCCAATGCCGACTGCAAGTAGCTGGCGTCCATCCTCACCAAAGCCTCATGGATCGTCTTGGCCGCTGGGGAAGGACCGCCCTCCGGAGAGGTCACCTCTCCTGCTGTTGCAATGGGCGTGGTTGTGAAGATCACGTTCCCGAAGTAGCCTTGCGGAAGAGGCGGCTGCAGTCGGTGCCGACCGTCGGTTGCAATGTAGATCTTCGTCATCTGGTCAGGCGGGAGGTCGCGCGCTATGCACGCGCACCGCCACACGTGGGCCGCGAGGAGGACGTACGTGCTGTAGCTGCCACCCGGGGGAGCTTTGGCTTTGAGGAGGTTAAGTTGCTCCCGGGTTAGCTTGAACTTGCGGACAGTCGCGGGGCTTGCTCCTGGGTTAGCTTGAACATGCGCACAGGTGTTGTTCATGGAAGGAGGGGGCTGGTACTCGATGTGAGTAAAAGAGGGGTTGGGTGGGTCGCGAGCGCGGAGGAGGGTTCGGTCAATGACTGGCTGGACTGTGATGCTAAGGCCGCGGACAACTTCGGACCAGGAGTTTAAAAAGTGAAGGCCTGAAACGCCGTCGACGACGTGATGCTGCGTGCCGACGCCCAAGGCTGCACCTCCACACTTGAAGTGTGTGACCTGTGCATGCATCGATTGGATTCAACCCATCACATTAAATTGAATTGAATTAAATCCAAATGATGCCAAACTTGTTGGGATCGTGAAAGACAAGGGACCATGAATGTTAACCTTTTTAGGTCAGTGGCTATTTTTTCAAAAAAAAATAAAAATAGAAAACGTGTTTTTCTTAAATATAATATGTAAATTTTTAGTAAACGAATTAAAATTGAAAACCGTTCATGTTTTTAATCCATATGTTTATGTACATAAAAATATTTTTAATCGTTCAACTTTAGCACTCTCATCAAAAATATTTTACGGGTTTACTGACCAGATCAATCTGATTTCGTGATCTAGTAAATCCAAAAGTAAGATATATTCTTATTCATTTTTTAGTTATTTTCATTTAGATACATCTTTCTTAAATTTGTTGTACAAAATGAAACAATTCAGCAAATGAGGTGAGTACCTGGAGGAGCAACAGCGGGAAGGTGGAGATGCCGTCGGAGTAGTCTGCATTTGTGTTCGGAATGAGCTGCTCCAGCTCTCCTGTGGGTGTGAAGTCCCCGAAGTCGTCCACCGTCGCCTCCCCATCCGCCTCCACAAACAGCGCCCCCTCGCCGTTGCAGTCTATCACGACCCGACCGTCCTCGCCGCGTGCCAGCCTCCCTGACATGGGATAGAAGGGTACCAACACCCGGGCCAGCGCGTCGCGCAGCAGCGCAGCGTCAAAGAAGTTGGCCGACCCGTCCGGCCGGTAGAAGTAGACGCTAAGCGTGTGGTGATGCGGCATCACCAGATCCAGGTTGGAGAGCCACAACCGTCGCTGCGGCGTCGCTTCCGCCGGGCGCACCATCGTCGACCGCCGCACGTTGATCACAACCATGGTCCAAACTGAAGAATAAAATTAATTAAGGGGAATAAAGAACGGTACCACTCCAAAGCAGGAAGCCAGGAACCGGTAAAGAGCTCCCCAGACTTCAGTGAGCGTTAAATAGCCAATACATGCTTGGAGCCTTAAAGTGCGCCGTGGGCGGTTGGTGGAATCGGTCCATGCATATTGCATGGCCATTCTAGACGCGACTTGGCATGCATGTCACTATAAATGGCAATTCCGAGTTAAGCCTGCTTGGTAGATACAAAAGGCAAGAGGAGATTTCATAATCTATGATAATTGATCAATAAAGTTTATAATTATTTTTTCTTTACTTTTTCAATTTTCTTGTCTTTTTAATTTTATCATCTTCTTATTAAGGAAATTATCCTTCTTCGTAATAATTCTATTGCCGATAGTCTCTTGCAGCGGAGCTTCAGAGGAAAAGAAAACAGGTAGCGAGAATTAAAGACGAAGCTTCTAGGGCTGCTACAATGACCGAGAGAGCAAGGAAGACATATGAAAGAATCTTGAAGCAATAACAAGTTGAACGGGATCCTCTATCCCATTTTTCTCTCTGTTCCATCTGTCCATTCGTCGGCAACGACCAACGAATTATCCGATCGGCGATTGAAAATCATCGATGATTTTTTATCGTCGTCCCGAATCAAATAATATCATGGAAGAACAGTAAACCGGTTCGAATCGTTGCAATTGTAATCTCGTCGAATTCGACAGTGAATCTGACGAGATCGTAATTGCGGCGATCTCGACGGGTTCACTGTACTGCCTAGGGTATAGTTTTGTTCAGGACGGCGGCTGGAGGCTAGCTGCCGATGATGTCCGATTGATAATTGGATAATTCGTCGATCGTCGCCGAAGAATGGGACAGATGAGATAGACAAAAAAGTGAAATCGAGGATCTGCCATCTGACGCAACCATGTGAGTTGCTGCACGTTGGAATATTGGCATGCAAGCAACTTGTTGGAGCAATTGGGAAGCCTGCAACGTACGAGAGCTTGGTGAAAAACGTGAGCGGTGTGCTCGCCTCGTTCGCCCCCAGCGCTCCTCACCGTACCCATCCTAAGGTCATCATGAGGGAGGTAAATTACGATCCTCGGAATAATTAGTGTACAGTTGGGCCGAGAATTGATATACCAAACGCCCAGAGTTTTAATTCAGTGCACCTCGCACGACTCGAACCCAGGACCTCTTAGATAATACCCTCATACACTAACCACTCCGAATCTCCGTGGAACGTAAAGAACTGTAGGAGAGGAGGAGAATGAAATAGGTGCGAAGGATGGTCCTTCTGTTGATAAATTAAGAAGATAAGCAAAGAAAAAATAAAAAAAATAATTACAAATTTTATTCATCAATTGTCATAGACTATGAACTCTATTTATAGATATTATCAAGATAATATATAAAAAAATATTATGATATTTATGATAATATAGTAATAATACATATAGAACTAATATAAATATAATTTGGATTACAATTCAAACATGATAAATTATTAGTAATTAAAATTAATTTTTAAATCTTCAAATATAATAAATCATCAATAATTGAAATCAATTTTTAAATATCCTGAATTACTATTTTATTGTCCTTGGTGCTACGATCATTGGAGGAAGAGTATCTAACCCAAAAGATGCTCCAGAATCTTTTCGATTGCTCATTCGAGAATTACGATCTTTAGCTATATAATTGAATCATTTCTTTGTATCCGAGAAGAACTTCCAATTAATAGGAAGGAAGCTTGATCTGAATGAATTAATTGATATTATCCAAGATTACTATTTTTGTCGTCATTACTAGATGATTACTAGACGCTAAGAGTGGTGATGCGGCGTCACCAGATTCAGGTTGGAGAGCCACAGCCGTCGCTGCGGCGTCGCTTCCACCGGTCGCATGATCATCCACCGCCAGAAGTTGATCACAATCATGGTCCAAACTGAAGAATAAAATTAATTAAGGGAATAAAGAGTGGTACCACTGACCGGTTAGGAGCTCACCAGATCTGCAGTGAGCGTTAAATAGCCAAAACATGATAGGAGCTTTAAAGTGCGCCGTGGGCGGTTGGTGGAATCGGTCCATGCATATTGCATGGCCATTCTAGACGCGACTTGAATGAGCATGCAGATCATTATAAATGGCAATTCCGAGTTAAGCCTGCTGGGTGGATACACATAGGCAAGAGAAGATAAGGGTGAAAAAGGACCAGTCATGGAAAAGAAAAAGGGAGAAAAAAAAATACGTGTGAGAGAAAGCAATAATGTTAGATAAGATAGTAAATGAATTTAAAATGATCGATTCGATCTTATTAAAATTTATTTATATGTAGGATAGACGGACTATGATATGTATTTCACCCTTAATCTTTAAATATACTTTATCCTCTATACTCGAGACTGTATCAGTGTGATTCTTATTGTTTTTTATAGCTTGCTTTGTATATATGTTTCTGGTATTCGCCGAGTTTATTTGGACTCACCATCATTGCCCATATTTTTGTTTTCAGGTTGATTTGTCTCTAGGGGAGCCCTAGTTGTCAGTCCCAGGTCCCTACGATTCCAGTGATGGGTGCTTCCGCGTAGTTATGTTTCCTTACATCGTATTATTTAGTTTGTGTTTGTTTTATGTCGTGGAACTTGTATTGTGTTTCATTTGTCTTGGTATTGTATTTTTGAGTCCTCTGATAGACTATGTATTTGTTATTTTCGTTGTAAGTCGGACCGGTCCGCAGTCAGGTATGGTTTACTTTGTGTTATGGTTATGTTATGTCTTGATTTTGAGGCCTAAGGCCAAATTGTTATTGTGTGTGTTGTTTGTATATGTAAATTGTCCGTTGGGCGGGGGAGGTGCTGTCCGATTTTATATTGGAACAGCGACTCCTGGGTCTCGGGGCATGACACGGAATTCTCTGTCCCATTTTTCTCCTTGTTCCGTCTGTCCCATTCGTCGGCGACGATCGACGAATCATCCGATCAGCGATCGAAAATCATCGATGATTTTTTATCGTCGTCCCGAATCAAATAATATATATCCTGGAAGAACGGTAAACCAGTCCGAATCGCTGCAATTGCAATCTCGTCGAAATCGACGGTGAATCCGGCAAGATAGTAATTGCGGCGATCTCGACGAATTCAACGTACTCCCTAGGGTATAGTTTTGTTTCGGGCGATGGCCGGAGACTGCTGATGATGTCCGATTGATGATCGAATGATTCGTCGATCGTCGTCGATGAATGAGACAGTCGAGATGAGATAGATGAAAGAGTGGGATAGAGATCTGTCTTCTGACGCAGCCATGTGAGTTGCTGCACGTTGGAATATTGGCATGCAAGCAACTTGTTGGAGCAATTGGGAAGCGTGCAACGTACGAGAGCTTGGTGAAAAACGGGAGCGGTGAGCAGTTTGACGTTGGCAACAGTAACGTCTTGAACCTTACACGGCTAACGCAAGGAGCCGTCGAAACTCTAGGTGGCGTAAAGAATTGAAGGAGAGGATGAGAATGAAATAAAAAATAAAATGATGAATCACATATAGTAGATAAATTGAATCTGGGATGATCGATTCGGTCCTATGAAAGTTTTTCATCGATCATCAGGATAAATCGGAAAGTATTCGTGGTGGATAATCTAGAAGCCTAACGTCTCAGGATTTACGCTCTATTTGAAAAAAAAAAATCCTATAGAATGTACCCTAGTTGGGGATCGAACCACGAGGATGAGAATGAAAGAGGTGTGAAGGATGGTCGTTCTGATGAAAAATTAGAAGGATAAACAAAAAATTTTATTGATCAATTGCAATAGATTATAAAATCTATTCATAAATATTATAAGATAATATATAAAAAAATATAATGATATTTATGATAATACAGTAATAATATATATAGAACTAATGTAAATATAATTTGAATTACAATTCAAACATAGTAAATTATCAATAGAAAAATGACGGGAAGAATAAAAATATGAGAGTGAATGATATGGTACTTTGCATGCAGTGATCTCCGATGGATTCACCGTGCCCCCCAAGGTATAGTTTGATTCGGGACGGCAGTCGAAGGCCGTCGATGATGTCANCAACCTGGTAAAGAGTGCTAAATGCCAAGCCAGATTCAGGAACCTCTTATATATGCTGTAACAAATTGAAGAGTGATCATACAAGTTGAATAAATTTTCAACATCATACAAAAAAAAAGTGCAAATAAAAAACAGAAAATCAAACCTATCACATAGAGTTGTATGTATTGTAGGGTCATCCATAAAGTTTAGTAATTGGTGTTTACCAGCAGTCGCCATAACTTCAGACCAATGCATACACCCTTCTGAAAACACAATATGAACATGATTAGCGATAATTAAGAAGAGCAAAGTCTAGCTATCATGAATAAACATGATAAAAATAAAGACTCAAGCACTAGCACAAAACTTAATCAAGCACTTTACCGAACAAAACACTCCAATACTTGAGCATTCATGGAAATGAATTTATTACCAGTAAACTGAACCCAAAAAAAAGTGAAGCATATTCAAGAACACTAAATGGCATTTTATTAGCATTGTTTAACAATTTAAATTCTCATGAATTATTAGCCACACGCTAAAAGACTCATGGAATACACATTATAAATAAATATGTGCTAAAGTATATTGCCAAGGCACATGTTGTGAAATATATTCTAAGAGCATTTAAGCAATATCAAAAACAAAATAAACTCTCTTGTATTACTATTGACAGGGCGTTTAAGCCCTTGAAATAAAATTGGAATAACTGAAGCCAAAATACTCTCCCCAAGTTGACGAACAAGTTGAGTGCGTACATACTAAATACTTCAATTTCTTTAGAAAACAAACATTTCGTCTTTCTAACGAAGATGAAGTGAGAGATGAAAGCAGAGTACTGATTAAGACTGGCATTATTTCTTTGAGAGTTATGGGAGTATTTGCCATGATATATGAGATACGTATATGAGATGAAAGCAGAGTATTTGCCATGTATGGTGGGAGTATCTTCCATACATGCAATGCAGCCAAACATGAAATATGAGATACGTTTATGTTCAACAATAACATTAACTTCATTGTCAGTCAGTGGCAAAATAGTAATGTGACAATAAGAAAACAAAACATAATCACATAACAGATGCACAGTCAAGATAATATCACCAAACAAGGAAAAAGATTAACACAAAACTTAAATTAGTTAGCATCATCAAGCAATAAACCCGAATTTCTAAGTTACAAGTTAAACAATGGCCTACCTTACGAATTCTATTTACCGAGGGAAAAGCTCATCATCCCTAAGCTTTGATATGGTTAAACATGTTCCGTTTATTGACGCCTTTAAACAAATCATCCGGCATTGCAACTCTTCAATGTCTAAGTTTTCACAAAAACATACTCTTCAACTTCGAGTTTGTTCTGTAGTATGATATTAATGGGGGGCGGGTCGTATATCTCCCTTAAGGTCGATCCCTCAATATAATTGTAGTCGGCCCTCTCCTTCGAGCTCTATCCGAGGTCTACAATCTCCCTACCGGTCGTTGCCACATTGCATTCGGACTATCGAGTCTATCATTTTACGCTGTGACTTGGCAATCTCCTCATCCTGGTAAGTCATCTGATAAGGCAACTATACAATTATCAAACTAAGAAAAAGTCTGTGAATATCCAAAAGGAACTACAAATTTTTCTCTTAAATCACCTCTAATAAACAGATAAAGTGTTGTATAAAAAGAGAGGAGGATCGCTAATTTACACATGGATAGATTTTCTTCATTTAGAAAATAGATGGAGGACTAGCTGCAACAGCATGTTTACCCTTCACTTGCTTATAAAGCTTCTACTCCTCAACTGAAAAATTTTTCAGGTAGCTTACTGGGACCAAAAGCATTACATGCAGAGCATCTCTATGAGAATGAGAAGATCAAAAGGACCAACTCCACGATAATGCATTTATGACTTTGGCATAAAACTCTTCCCTGAAAATACATAGGACAACAATACCATTTTACTTACTGAATTAAACAAAACCAAAAAGAAGAAATTCTGTAAATTAATTCCTTAAACATGCTCCTATCTTATAGTTATAAGCAATAAAATTGCCGACATAGTTCTTATCCAGTTATCAACTGACATCGCAAAAAGACCTACTGAATCTAAATCATAGTGTTTGAGCAAGAAAATACACTTCTGATCATATATTCATTCTCTAAATATTATTTATTCATTCTTTAAATAAGCATTTAGACAACAGTAGTAAGGTGGAAAACAATAAACATATACGAAGTGAGCATCATGGGCAGCTGTTGATGACAACAGCTGTGATTTAATTCTAGAACAATCGCTACATCAACAGCAGCTTTCAGGAAATACTCATCCACCTCTTTTATGATCTCTACCACTGTCTTCCTACTCCTCCACACAACCATCCCCATGTCTGTGTCCTTGGTTTGCCAAGTCACCACTGACAAATTGTGATCGGCCAAATCTTTCAATGTGCATTTGTCCTTCTCCGCATTTACTGTCACAACATACACTTCTCTTCTTCCACAATCTCTTCTTCCTCCTCCAGAACTCCGACTTGTTCCCTCCTAGTTCTCTTCTTCAACAGCAGCCTGAATGAGAGTTCCTACGTCCTTCCGAGGCAGTTGGAAGGAGAAGCTCGAGGAAGTTGGTGAGCTGAACAGAACTCCGAATCCAACTGCTTGAGCAATTTTGGCCATCATCTGAATCGCTTGAGTCCTTTTTACGATCTTCTATGTCTAACATATCAACCAACTTGTAGAAGCAGAACATACTAACTAGGACCAAATATAATATCATGGCTTGAGAAAACAAAATGGATCCTTCATTTATATTAGTTCTCTAAAAAAAGTGCATATTTTATTTTTATTTTTTAATCCCAGGTTGTACAATATTTATAGGAAGCATCTCTAAAAATAATTATTATATCAAAAGTAAAAGAAAAATGAAAACAAAATGTTTAGTATAATAAGGACAATTCAAGATAATTCACCATAAAACAAAGTTTGATACATCATTGAGTCAACAACAATGTAAAACATCTAAGGTATTAACTTTAAATTGTCAAACTCACTATCTTTATTTTAACTAGAATTATTCAATATTTCCTGAAGTGCAAGTGGCAAGAAAATCATGTCATGCAAAAAAAAAAAGAAGAAAATACCTCTTATATAACTTTTGACAAAAAGAATATATTTAACTTGGGTGATGATCCACAATACAGAAGAAATAATTCGGAAATTACTAAATATGGGACCGTAAAGGTCAATTCAATTATAAAAAAAAAGAGGATTTGATTGAGTATAGAGGATCAAAAGAATTTATTTCGAAATACCAAATGAAAGTAGATCGTTTTTTTTAATTCTCGAGGAAGTGCATATTTTACCTGGATCTTCATTGATGGTCCTGAACAATAGTATCATTGGAGTAGATACACAACTCGCTTTAAATACAAGAAGTCGAGTAGGCGGATTAGTCCGCCTGGAGAGAAAAAAAAATATTGAACTAAAAATATTTTCCGGAGATATTTATTTTCTTGGAGAGGCAGAGATATCTAGGCACAACGGCATTTTTATACCACCGAAAACAAAAAAAAAATCTAAGGAATCAAAAAAATTGAAAAATTGGATCTATGCCCAACGGATCACCCACAAAGAAAAAGTATTTTGTTTCGGTTCGACTCTAGATTCCAACAAGGTGTTTAAAAATCTAGAGTCAATTTTTGAATTACGAAGTCAATCAATCTGAACCTCAAGTTTCAAACTAAATAGTTGCATATTCGGTGTGTATTTGCATTTTGTGAGACTTTTTTTGCCACATAGTACAATTCTTAAAATTGATGTGTGTGATCGATCACCTATTAAAATAATTAACATGTCTCTTATCATTTTCATCCTACTATCCCTTCCAGCTACTTCAAGGTTGTAAAAATCGCTAGGTGGTATTCGGGCGGAGGACTACTAGTTAGGCGGCGCTAGGCGGCATTAGACGGCACCACGGTGGGGTGCCGCCTAGCGCCTGGGCGGACCTAGGCGTCGACTTTTACAACAATGAGCTACTTTCGTAACTCATATGAATCAATTATCAGATTCATATCTATTTATAAGTCTACTTTGTAAAGTGAATAGAGTTTATCGATTAACTAAAATAATATCTTAATCATAAAATATAAAACATAGAATTTACATCAATAATGAAGTTTGATCTCCATTAGGTAATTTGATGTTGGGCAATCAACTTAATAACCTACCCCTTGAAATAGAAAAAAAACTTTAACAAATGTAGTTAGAAAATACATACCTACTAAGAACAACTTAAAGATCTAATACTCAAAAAAGTAAAATTATATTGGTGTAATTGGAGGACCAAGATGGCTTACTACTTGCAAAAGAAGCTACCAACGAGATAAAACAATAGTGGGAGGACAATTTGGTTAACATACATGTTGACCTAAATGTCCCCACGGGATGGACTGATGGTTAGTGCGTGGGTGGTGTCACCATGAGGTCTGGAAGTCAAAACCTGGCAAAGTCATCCTTACGCACTAGCCACAATATCCGGGCTAGCCACAACATCCTCCTCCGTGTTGGCCATGGGACGAGTTGGCGGGGGCGCTGGGGTAGACCAAATCACCTTTTGCCACCATGTTGACAACTAAATGGTACCGGCAATGCCCCAACAATGCTAAAAAAAATTAACTTCTTCAACAACAATGGTCCTCCTGCCTAAATCTCTTCTTTTGTAGGTCATGAGGGTTGCATAATATGAACATTAAGGCTACAATAAAATAAAGGTTAAATAAATTATACAGCAACAACAAAAAAAACTTCACCTTATTCAATGACTTCCCAAAATTCTAGCTTCCAAGACTTGCAAGATAGTGTTAGGAATAACTTTAAATATGCAAAAAAAAAAAAAAAATCAAAGGTCAAAATGAACCTATTGTTTCACTCTATCGGTATAAGACCTATTGAAGAGAAAAAAAAATACTAGTTTCAACTAGTTTTGGATACATTTGTGACAAATTCAAAAGAAAAATTCTTATGTTTTAAACATGATATTTAAATCATTTATTCCAATTCATAACCACTAGAAATATAATGCCAAGATTTATATAGAAGAGAGAACCTGTATATATTCCTTCAAATATAAATGCAAGTTAAATATCAAATTAACTCAATAATCTTATGCAAGTTAAATATCAAATTAACTCAATAATCTTTATTTATTTGAGTAATAGAAAATAAACACATACCAATTATAGTTATTGCTGGGAAAGGAGGATTGAGATTAAAATCAAATTGCACAAGTACACCAATAACAAACATTTAAAATATGAATATAAAATCATAATCATGATTCAAGAGAAGTTTATTAGTTTAGATGTCAAGGAAGGGCTTATTAGTTTAGTTATAATGCATTTCAATCTCATTTATAAATCAACCTCATAAAACCCTTTAATAATTAATTCTTTCCCCTCTTATTACTTTCTCCTTGCCCATGTTTTAATGTGTTTTATTTACATGATTTTTTTTAGAAAAAAGTATTCCTTTTCACCAAACAGAAGTAGTCCAAAGCAACAAAATATATTGGAAAGTAAAAAAACTAAAGTATCATGTAAAGATAAGGATGAAAGCAATGAGAATTACTTCTATAAAAAAAAAATGTGTACAAACGTAAGCAGTAGATACAAAGGCTTATAGAAAAGATGAATTGGGAACATGACATTAGCTACTCTAAATTTGATGATAACTAAGAAGCTCCTAAGTGCATAGTTAATGAACCAAATAATGGTTTAAACCATTTTAGGATGAGGGGCAACAACATGAAACTATTAAAAAGAAATTGAATTTAACAAAAATGAAAAGACGACAATTTCACAAATAGATACTAACACTATAAGCACATTTGAGAGTTCAAGTGTCTTGTTGTTACATTAATTTGGTTCTCTAGGGAACACATGCTACTTGCAAATATATACTAAGGAACTGTTGGATAACAAAAAACCCTTTTAAAACTTTAATTAAAACAAAACTATTACACAACGTATATAGTTTGTAGCCTGCAAAACCCTAATGGCACAAGATAGAAAGAAAAGACCTAATTACCCCTGCAACTCACAACACTCCCCCTCAAGTTGAACATATATATATATCAAACATGTTTAACTTGCTAAGGGCAGAATTAACATATCAGCAAGTTGGTCCTCAGATTTGACATAGGGCAAACATAACTCTCCAGAATCAAGTCTCTCCCGAATAAAGTGGCGATCAATCTCGATGTGTTTTGTCCGATCATGTTGGACTGGATTATTTGCAATATTGATTGCAGTTTTATTGTCGCAGTACAGCCTGAGAGGTAATTCAACCTTTAACCCCATGTCTTCTAATAAAAAACTCAACCATAACATTTCTGCAAGACCATGTGCCATGGCTCGATATTCTGCTTCCGCACTGGACCGTGCACAAACATTTTGTTTCTTATTTCTCCAAGTTACCAAGTTTCTTCCTAAAAAGGTGCAATAGCCAGAAGTGGATCTTCTATCATCTCTAGAACCAGCCCAATCAACATCAGAATAACATTCTACCTTCAGATTACCACCTCCCTTAAACAACAACCTTTTTCCGGGACATAACTTTAAGTACCTCAAAATCATGTCAACGGCCTTCATGTGGATAGTTTTAAGAGCATGTATGTACTGACTCATTACACTAACAGCGTAGGTAATGTCAGGCCTAGTCAGAGACAAATAGAGTAATTTCCAACCAACCTTTGATACGTTCCCTTTTCCAGATTTATAAGATCTTCCCCATTATAACCCAACTTCCATGTCTCCTTGAGTAAATCCAACACATATTTTCTCTGACAACTTCAATACCAAGGAAGTACTTCAATAGTCCAAGGTCTTTAATTTCAAACTCTGATATTGGACTTAAGAGCCTGGATTTCAACCTCGTCATCACCTGTGATTATCATATCATCAACGTAAACCAAAAGAATGGTAGTTTTGTCCTCTTTTCTCTTCACAAAGTGTGTATGATCAGCATTCCCTTGTCTAAAACCAAACAATGTCATGGCTTTGCAAAACCTATCAAACCATGCTCTGGGTGATTGTTTAAGTCCATACAAAGCTTTTATCAGTCGGCAAACCTTCCCTTTTGTTTCAATTCCAGGAGGTGGTAACATATAGACCTCTTCGTGAAGGTTATCATTTAAAAAAGTATTTTTCACATCTAGCTGAAATAGCGGCCAACCATACTGAGAGGCAAGAGAAAGAATCACCCTGACTGATTTGAGTTTTGCAACTGGAGCGAAGGTCTCCAAGTAATCCACCCCATATGTTTGAGTGAATCCCTTGGCAACAAGTCTAGCTTTATATCTGACCACTTCACCCTCTGAGTTATACTTGATAGCATAAACCCATTTATAGAACCAACCAAGTTCTTCCCCTTTGGGGGATCTACTAATTCCCAAGTACCATTTTTATTAAGAGCCTCCACTTCTTCATTCATTGCTTCCAGCCACCTGAGTCCCTTACAGCTTCATAATAAGAAGAAGGTATGACATGATTTGATAATTGTGAAACAAAGGCATGATATGAAGAAGACAAACGAGAATAAGAGAAACACAGTTAGAGTACATGACCTGACCCCCTTTCTAACAGCAATTGGAAGGTCCAACTCATTCATATTTAGGGGTGAGGATACAGGATCAAGAGTCAGAGCATCCGATTCAGCTAGCCGATCAGTAGTAGGTCCTTGCTTATGTCTTCGTCGCTTGTAAGTAATAATTTCTTGTGAAGCCTGCGAGCCCTGTAATGGAGCATCATCTTTTCTATTTTCCATGACATCCAGTGAAATAGGAGAAGGAACCACTTAAGGTACAAGGGAAGAAGAGGTAAGATTCTCCCCCTGGGGACGAGTCTGGGAAGAATAATAGGACTCGGACTCAAAAAAGGTAACATCCTTCAAGACATACCTTGTCCTAGTAATAGGATCAAAGCACTTGTACCCTTTCTGGCAAGTGGAATACCCTAGAAAAACTCCCCATATAGCTCGAGGATCAAGCTTAGAGGTCTTGGGACCAAGAACATGAATAAAACAAAGGGAGCCAAATACCCGAGGTGTAAGGGAGAATAACGTGGTGTCAGGACGAAGAATATTAAGAGGGCACCGGTACCCGAGACCTTTTGATGGTAGACGGTTAATGATATAAGCAGCTGCAAGGACAGCATCAGCCCAGAAATATTTGGGTAACTGACGCTGAAATGCACGGGCTGTTTCAAGGATATGACGATTTTTTCTCTCAGCCACTCCATTTTGTTGTGGTGTGTAGGGACAAGATGACTCATGAAGAATTCCTAAATCCTCTAAAAAAGTATTTAGGGACTGTGCAAAGTATTCTCGTGCATTATCAGATCTAAGAGTTTTCACTTGAGTGTGGAATTGAGTTTCAACCATTTTGCAATAATGTTAAATAAGTCTAGGAACTTCGTCTCTACCTCTCATCAAATAAAATCATGTACAGTGAGTGTAATCATCAATAAAAGAAATAAAGTATCTATAGTCATCCAAAGAAGGCACAGGAGAGGGACCCACACATCTGAATGAACAAGGTCAAACGGAGATGAACTTTTATTCATGGACTCAGAAAAATGAGTTCTACAATGTTTGGATAACTGACAAACTTCACATTTAAGAGACTCAAGAGAAACAGAAGAGAAGAGATTAGGAAATAAGACCTTTAATGACCGAAAAGATAAATGTCCCAAACGATAATGCCATAAGAAGATTTCTTGATGCTTATTTTCTGAACACTGGGTTGTAGACTTCAGAGCAGTTGTTGTTCCAAAATTATAGTAATAAAGACCTCCTACCTCACGGCCAGTCCCAATCGTTTGCTTGGTCTCGAGATCCTGAAAGACACAATCAGGGAAAAAAGTTACTGAGCAGTGTAATTGTTTAGTAAATTAAGAGAAATGGCAGGGACATGAAGTGCAGAGGATAGGATAAAGTGGTCTGCCATTTGTATGGAACCTTTTCCAGCTACAGTAGCTTTGGTGCCATCAGCGATGGTCACTTTATCCTGCCCAGAAGACAAAGAGTAGGAAATGAAGGAATTAGCAAGATTTGTCATATGATCCATAGCTTGACCCTTGACGCATCAATACTTAATTCCAGACCCCGGATACCTGTGTGCGCTTAAGACAAATTGGCAGAGGATGAAGTCTGAAGTCGTGATAAAAGGTGCTGAAGCTTGGCAATATCAGTAGATGACAACTCAATATTAGACGGTACCGAGGAATTAGTAGTCTCCCCATCCACTAAAGGGCAGCAAGATTCCTTCTTTTCACTGTATTTAAATTTTTCAGGTTTTTTCTCTGGATATTTCTCCCAACAAAAATCTGAATCATGATTAGTCCTCTTGCAGTGCCGACAAAATCTTCCACCTTTTCCTTTTGTTCCCCCAGACTTGAGCTTGTTGGAAGAACCGACAAAAGCAGACGTCTCTCCAATTGGAGTGCTTGCTGCAGAGATATTACCTTTGTTGTTCATGGTCCCTCTCCTGCCGTCCTCACTCAGAATTTTGTAATAAACTTGTTCTAATAAACTTGTTCTAAGGAGCTTGTAGGATCAAGACTAAGAATTTTGTTCTTTTAAATTTTCAAACTCTGCATGAAGCCCATCAAGAAACTTAATGATTCTGTCCTTCTCCAGAAGCTTCAGATATCTCTGATGATCATCAGTGGAAATCCAATTATCCATCCTGTAGTAGTCAAACTCATCACATAGCCCTTTTAAAGCAACAAAATAATTTGTAACAGACATAGAACCTTACTCAAGTTTAAAAATTTGACTACTTATCTGATAAGTACGCAACATATCATGCTTGCATCCATACATCTGCTCCAGTGTCCTCCACATATCAACAGCTGTTCTGTTATGAAGAATGACCTGTTTGATGCCAGAGCTAACAGAATTGAGTATCCAAGTCATTACCAAAATATTGTCACGCCTCCAAGTACGAAAGCTAGGATCTTTTTCATCCGGTTTCACTTTAGTACCATGAAGAATATCAAGTCTATCATGACCCTCTACATAGAGTTCAACAGCAACTGCCCACGATGCATAATTTGTCTCGGTCAATTTTTCCGAGGTTATCTGAAGACCAGTTCCTCCCGTTCCTGTCATCGTGAAAATTGGTTGTACCTGTCCAGAAGAAGCCAAAGGGTCTGTAGACATCCCAGAACTTTCACCAGAAATGTCTGCCATACGAATTCTCAAGAGGGGATGAAACTTGAAGAAGAGTTCGGCCCGTGATGGACCAAGCTTGGCAGGCGATCGCGTGAAGAACAGCTGCTGCTTCGAAGAGGGGAATCAGCGAGATTAGGGCTTGGTCAGTAAGAATATCAGAACGGCTGCGACTTCGAAGAGGGAAATCAGCAAGCTTGGTCAGTAAGAATATCTTGCGAGAAGAAGCCTTGAAGAAGAAGGAGAAGCCGGCAGAGAAGAGTGACGCCCAGGGAAATCAGCAAGCTTGGTCGCGATAAGGAGCAGCGCGAGAAGAAGCAGCGCGAGAAGAAGCAGCGCGACGCGCGCGTCGCGTCGCGCTGGAAGAGCAGAAGCAGCGCGTCGTGCTAGAAGAGCAGAAACAGCGCGTCGCGTCGCGCTGGAAGAGCAGAAGCAGCGCGTCGTGCTAGAAGAGCAGAAGCAGCGCGTCGCCCTCGCGCGGAAGAGCAGAAGCACCGCGTCGCGCTCGCGCGGAAGAGCAGAAACAGCGCGTCGCGCTCGCGCGGAAGAGCAGAAACAGCGCTCGCGCAGAAGAGCAGAGGCAGCCCTCGTGCGGACGAGCAGAAGCCGCGAATCGCACTCGCGCGAGAAGAAGAGCACGTCGCGAGTCGCGCAAGAAGAAGCACCGCGTCGCGCGAGAAGCGAGTCGCACGAGAGATTCAGACACCGGCGGAGCTAGGTCTTTGGATTGTGAAAGTTTGACGGCGAGTCGAGCGAGAAGAAGAGTTGCAGCGAAGCGCTGCAGCGTGTCGTGAAGAAGAGCTCGTGAATCGCGAAGAAGACCAGCGCGAAGAAGAGCCGGCAGAGAAGGCATCGCAAGTGAAAAACAGACGCTCCCTGTAGCGGCAAAAGGAACGTCGAGGCCTGAGGCAGGGGAGGATGGCAAGAACGGCGCCATTTAGGAGGGGAAAAAAAATTAGGGTGAAGAACTTGGCTCTGATACCATGTTGGATAACAAAAAACCCCTTTTAAAACTTTAATTAAAACAAAACCATTACACAACTTATATAACTTGTAGCCTGCAAAACCCTAATGGCACAAGATAGAAAGAAAAGACCTAATTACCCCTGCAACTCACAACAGGAACTAAATTAATGTTGGATATAGCAACATCCAATGAGTTTATTGGGTAAAAACAATGAAGGTAATCCCCTCAAGAGAAACAAAGTTCGAGATATTATGGTATTGTTGGAAAAAGATGAAATGGATCAATAGAAATAAGGAATAAAAGTTATGAATCGAAAATAATATCTACATGTATGCAAGATAGCAAAAGTATCTTGTTATTCAATAGATGTCGTCGACGTATACTTCATCCTGGCAAATAGTTCTTGCATATATCAAGGAGAATGTCAAATTATAAAAAAACTTTAAAAAAAAAAATCAGAGATGGATAAAGTTAAATATACAAGCAAGGATACTTGCAATTCATAGTTGCCTTATTAACATGAATCATTGAATTTAGATTGTGTTTACAGCATCGAATACTCTCAGGATAATAACATTCTAAGAGTGTTTGACAACAATGAATGTTCTTTTACCTTGATATAGCCAACTCTAGAAAGACAATTCTTTTACCTGCAAAAAAACATGTTCTTTCAAAAATATTTGGTGCCTTTTCACTTGAGAGGCCTCAGGATCATCTGCAATTGTCATAATTCTTTCCATCCCAAAAACGAATAAATTATCACAAAAAAATCAATTTAAAAATCCTTTTGTATTATCAAAAATGTAGATCTATGCAACAACCCAAATGATCACCGATCAGTAAAATAATCAGAAAGATCTCACATCTGAAAAAAGTCCCCAATCAAATGAAAATAAAAAATGCAAATAAAAACTTACATTCAAATCACAAAGGAAATAGACAAAGCCAACTCAAACCTAGAACAACTCTAATTAGATAAAGAAACTAGGACTTATAAACAACAAAAAGTAAAACCATAATCATAATAAAAAACAATGGATGCGTGGGGAATCACAAGATTGTCCCAAATCTTGAGAATGGTAATTCACTCTTGTTGAAACAAATAGTACCGAAGAAAATTGACATCTTAGTTAAGAAAAAGAATAAGGATATTGTTGTGCACTACCAACAAATGACAACAAAGTGTAGCAAACACTAGTAACTAAATATAGAGATTTCAGTACGCTCCCCTACAAAAGAAACAAGTTCAAGGATACTATAGTTTTATTGGAAACAAATGATATGGATCACTGCAAATAAATAATTAAAGTCATAATCCTTCAAATTAGTTATGAATAAAAGTCAAAATTGCATGAAACATCAAAAGCTTGAATCAAAAATAATATCTACGTGTATGAAACAAATGATACCAAGTCCCTTTTTGATTCAATGGATGTCGACGTAGACTTCATTCTTGCAAATAGTTCTTGGATAAAGAGGTATATCATCTTTCAACAATTAAAGTACTTTCAAAAGGACAATGTCACAGTTCAAAAAAATAAAGATGATAAAATCAAATAAGACAATCAAGGATACTTGCAATCTTGATATCATCTTTCAGCATTGAAAATACTTTCAAAAGGACAATGTCACAGTTAAAAAAAAATAGAGATGATAAAATCAAATAAGACAATCAAGGATACTTCTAATCTTGAGATCCTCACAGCAGCATTATTAACATAAATCATTGAATTAAGACCTTTCTTTACAGCATAATCCAATATACGTAGAATAATAACATCCTAAGAGTGTCATGACAACAATAAGATTCTATTCAATTTATGACAATCTAACTTAATTTTAAGCAAGTATAAGTGACCTCGATATAGCCAACTCTAGGAAGTCTGTTGCATTTTTCAATTAATTTACCTCCATAAAAACATGTTCTTTTAAAAATGTTAGGTGCCTCCACACTTGAGAGACCTCAGGATCATCTGCGAATGTTTCCAACAGAAAAGAAATAAATTGTGAAAAATCAATTTGAAAATGCCTCTGTGAATATATTTTATCAAACACCATTAAAGACATTTGCAACAACCCAGGAGATCACCTAAGGAAAATATGGCCAATATACTCTAAAACATATTTGACTAGCTAATAGTACAACAATTCAATGCATGGAAGTAGGATAAACTAAATTTAAGAGCTTACTCATATTAAGAGGTAAAGGGCTACATGGGTCACTCTAAGAATTATAGTTCAATCATTCTAGATTTAAAGGCTGACTCATATTTAAGACGTAAAGGACTCTAATCTAACTACCTATCGTGGCAACTTATAAGAAACTTTAAGAATTATATAGCATCAATTATTTTAAAGAGAGAAATACAACACTTTATTAAGAGAGAAATACAACACTCAATCTAACTACCTACCGAGGCCTAATAAATTGTTAGGCCTCGTGTTATTATCTTAATGTATGCGAAATGGCCGATATGCTCGGCTTAGAAGTGGAAAAAAGCTCTTGATTAAGATTCCATTACAAGAGAAAAAGCGGAAGTTCATGAAATCATAATTTTTTTCTCTATTTTGCATATGAACATCAATTGATCAAAAAAAAAGGTTCGTATAAGATATCTTGCACCATATCTTAGAATAAAAATCACTGTTCTATAACAAAAGGAGAAAATATATGTATAACAAAGCAAACCATATTGATGCCCAAACAAAAGCCAATTCGATTTCATAATTTCGACAGAAGAGAAACTCGATTCCTAGGTCGGGAAAACAATAAGACCAAAGAACCCATGAGAATGCCATAAATATCTGACGAGAATATCTCGAGAAGGAAAAGAACGAGAATATCCCTAGAATTTCATGAATACCAGAAGTGTCAAAATTCAATGAATACCATGAATACAAAATACCCTGAATCATGAATACCAGAAGTGTCAAAATACAATGAATACCATGAATACAAGAAGTGTCAAAATTCAATGAATACCAGAATACCCTGAATACCAGAATATCATGAATACCAGAAGTGCCAAAATACAATGAATACCAAGATCGCCCCAGGAGGAAATATATATATATATAATAAGAATACCATGAATACCAAAATACCCTGAATACCAAGATACCATGAATACTAGAAGTGCCAAAATACAATGAATACCAAGAATATCCTAGGAAGATATATATAATAAGAATACCATAATATCATGAATACCAAAATACCATAAATCCAATGAAAACTAGAATTCCATGAATACCAGAATACCATGAATACCAAAAGTGTCATAATACCATGAATACCACAAATACAAAAATACCATGAATTCAATGAAAACCAGAATACCATGAATACCCAGGAGGATAATAATAATAAGAAGATCCAAGATAGCAAAAGAATGCCAAGAATGCCATGAATATCTGAAATCCCTTCCTCCTGTCACGATCATTTGGTCAGGAGAGTAATAAGAAAATCATAAATACCAAAAGTCGTATCCGTCCTGACCCGGGAGAGAAACTTGATGCTACCGTCAGAAGGTAATAAGGAAAAGACCAAGAATATCTCAAGAATACCATGAATACTAGAAGTACAACCGGGGGAGGACTAAGAGCATCATATAGCCAACTCTGAATACCAAAGAATTTTAGAACCAAGCTTTGATATTTTCTATTAATATCAGTTGAGAAGATAAATTGCATGAAGAGAAAAAGTGGATTATTAGTGTGATATTTAAACTAAGAAAATAAATAAAATGACAAAGAAATAAACCTAACTCATTATAATGAAGGTACACAAAGTATTGATAATGTGTTTTAATAACTTGAAAGCGCATCCTCTAATTCGTGCCTCAACTTTTTATAAATGCATTATCATTTAAGATTTCAAAGGGCTGGAGCCTTATTCGCATATCTAGTTAAAACATGCATATGAATCCGCAAATGAGGGATTCTCCAAAAAAAAGGTGGAACTGCCACCTTAGCGGCCCCCTGGTCCCGGTCCCATAGGTTTCCAGAGGGAGGCAAACGACGATTATCACTGGTGTGGTGAGGCGTCTGGGGTCGAGGGAATTAATGCCAGCAGACCAGGGTTTTATCCCCGTGCGCAACTGGCGACCCTCGAACCTGTGACCTCGACCAAATCGGCCAGGCGCCTTACCATCCGATCCAGCCCGTGGGGGCCGCAAATGAGGGATTCTCGAATCATGAATGGAAAGCAAATTGATATCAAAAACTAACCTTGAAAGAATAGAATAATAAACAACTTGTAGGGTGTGATGAATGATACCTTATTGGATTTCACATAAGCAAAGCCTACATCGTCAGAAACAAGAAGATCAACTAGAGCAAATAGTTAAAAGAAACAAGAAAATACTTCAAAGATCAAAATATTATCATCAGAAGCATCCTACCTTATGTATGTCATTCAAAGTGAAAACTAGAATAACGGAAGAAAAAAAGAATGGGATTAGATAAATATTATACCTTGTCAAATTTCAAGAAAAAGAGAAGAGAATTCAATGATCATCCACGTGTAAGCAAGTGGAAAGAAAAATCCAACCCCGAAATGAAAAAAAACTATGTTGTCATTATCAATCTTGGCAAATACAAGTTAACAAAGTCTATTAATTGACTGATATGTCCATAATAAAATCCCTGCTTTTTACCATTTCACCCAGAAGATGCACACTACTTTGCTTGGTTCGCCATGCTTTATCTTCTAGCTCTTGAGGATATTAGAACCAAGTCACTAGTTGACCTTGAAGTGAAACCACACACACAAAAAAAAAAAAAAATCAAAACAACAATCACATATTATCAGACCTATGACAATATGCTAATGATGTGGATCACAAAAAAGAGAGATGCTTCACACTAAGGCAAAATCAAAAGAAAAAGTACCTTAAGAAGTGAAAGGAGAATAAGCTTCACCCTATAACTAGTAAGACGTGACATCAATGCTCGAGCAGCACATTCAGCAACTTCATGTACTACTTCACTTGATTAGAAAAAGAAAGCAAAAGCAATAACAACATTTGAATGACATATACATACATAAAATAATACCAAACAAGTCTGTTTATGAGATTTGAGAATTAAAATTTTGGAATACTTATAGTTCAAACAATCTACCCAGCTTTTCACAAAGGCGCTCAAATCCAAATAAAGAACTTAGCTAAATTTCTAAAACAAAAATATAATAGTCAAATTGCAACAAAAATAGGTGAGAAAAATATATACAATGTCAAAATGAAGACAATCCACAAAACCTTAAAAGAGAAAAAATAATAACTCGATGACTAAATTAAAGGGGCAAGTAGATTTAATAGTTATAACATTACTCCCATTTTTGTCTTTTACTCATCTTGAGCACTATAAAAGGAATATCCCTGATTGAATTAAGATCAATCAAATCTTTAATTGTTCTTGGTATAAAATTTAGGATATATAGGTCCCTTCATGCACTCCTTATCAAAACTCCCTGCTTTAGAGCAGTTTGGCCAACATCCTGTACTTTAGGGTGTGTATCAATCACTATCTACAATCAATTTTAGTAGTTGATGCTTTAATGACATAAAGACAATTGTGTTTCCAAGTAAGAAACCTCCGTTAATTTGGAAACAATCTTTGGGAGTCACTGATCAAGTTGCTTAGGTCCACAAGACAAGTTGCACACTACTTTGATTGGTTCACCAATCCTTATCTTCTAGCTCCTAAGGATGTGAGATTCTTTGGCATGGAGGATTGTGTAGTGAGATTGTGATGCTTCAATAATTGTATGATTATCACATTGATTATGTGAGACCAACATCAATATTGAGGTGTTGGAGATGGAGAAGCCCTTGTTCAATTTTTTTTTTTTTTGGAGACATCACAAACAAGTGGGCCTGAAAGCAATTATAGCATAACATGGAACCTTATGACAATTACTTTTGCATCTGTTGAGCCTTCATATTAGTGGATTTGAAAGCTTTGAAGTCAGAAGCTTGCACTATATTAGTAGACAAACTAGGATTTGTTTTTCTTATTAGTTGAATCAAAAGGTTCACTTCAAATCATTTAGGGTATAAAAAGTCTATGAATAAGGATTATGCAACAAAGCTTTTCAAAGTACAAATGATTGATCATTATCATGTTATGGTTTAGCTACAAGGATTTATCACTCCATGCAAATCTATATCATTAGTAGACTTATTTAAGATGTCATATCTCAACAGATTAATATTATCTCAATAATTTTTCTCTATTTCAACATATCCAAATTACTGCAGAGATTGATTCAATAAAATTTCAAAATAAAATCTACCCTAACATTTTGAACAATTTCTCGATTCATTCTTGCTGTAGTAGCACAACACCTCCTACTGCAGGGAAGAATAGCATCACAAATGGTTTCAATTCCTTCAATGTAAATAGCAATGGATCCAAAACTATCAGAGATCTATATTTTCAATTCATGGCAGATTTATGAGGGGATATTACACTTACCTATATAAGCCTAGAAACAATTAGAAAGTTCACATACCAAAAGAAGTCTACACAATCCTGATCACTTATCAACTGCCCAAATCCCCAATCAAATGAAGGGGAAAAAACTAAAAATAAAAACTTACATTCGAATCTCAAAGGAAATAGCCACTGCAAATGATCAGACAGAGAAGAAACTTCAAGGACTTAGACAACAAAAGGTAAAATCAGAATCACAATAAAAACGATGCAAGGGATAATTGATCTCAAAGAAATATAGGTACCAATCTCTAACTGAAACTGAAGGAATCACAATAAAAACGATGCAAGTCACTTGAGCCTGAGGAAAAGAACTTGAGATGGGGAGATCGCAAGATTGTTCTGCATCTTGAGAATGGTGATTCCCTCATGTTGAAGGACATAAGACCGAAGAAGATTGATATCTTGGTTAAGAAAGAGAATAAGGATATTTGTCCTGCATAACCAACGAATAACTAAATTGACAATAGCATACATCAATAAAATATAGTAACCAAGATAGAGATTACACTACTTAAATCACCCAATAGCAACGAGCTTTCAATTCTTAGCTCTGCAATACATTTGTTAGTATGTCAAACAAACCTTCAGTGGTAAGATCCCTATAAGAATAATCCATAACTATATAGGAAACTAAAATGCATTTATATGAATATCAATATCAAGAAAAAGAATAACAACAGAGTCGAATCAAAAAATTTATAAATTTACTCATGCACCAACAACGGTTGCTTAACTCAAAGTTATGAAACTAAAAAGGATTCTAATCAATTGACAAATGATCTCACATGTTCATTCATTTTGAGGGTCTAATAACCAATTAACAGAATACTTGTAAGCATATTAATGCTCTACATAAGCCCAACTATTATGAGGTCAGAAATAAACTCTTGGATTAGGCGGAAATAAATCAACCAATAACAGTAGGATGCAATCCAAACATGCCACCAAGTACACGTTGGTAAAACAAAGAAATCATGAGAAAACATAGACACATGTTTCTAATTGACATGTGTACGTCAGAGAAGCTCAATATGTATAGGTGATTTCAACAAGAAGAGGTCTTATATTAATGAAAAGGTCTTGTATAAGAAGAGGTCTTATATTTTGAATTCTATACATCCACCAAGAAGAAGCAGAACAACATGGAAAACAAGGGAAGAGGTGTTGTAGCATATTAACGAGGAAAGTGCCATGGGTTTTGGTCATTGGTAGTCATCTTATAACCATAAGATGGAGGTCAGGGTATATAGATGATGGAGAAACAAAGGATAATTTGGTTATTTCTTTCTTTCTTTCTTTCTTCCCATTCCCAACACCTAAGTAAACAACTTTATTGCCTCCTCTTCCTCCCCAATGCATCACCCTCCATCCTCCCTAGTTGCATTAACCATTGTAAATGTAGTCTCAAGCCTGAATAATTATTCATAAATATAGGTATCAAACAACATCTAGTAGTCTACTTATTTATAACAATACCACTAAGCAATAAATACAAAATATGCCCAATTATTTCTTATATCTAATAATTTATGATGACAAATAAGATTAGAAAAATCCAACATTCTTATATGCAAATATAGATGGCATCATTACTTTCCAAGACCATGGTGATCGATAACATATAAACAAAATGCTATAACCCATGACACTCAGTAACATTACCTTACAAGCCTACTTTATTTTTCATTTACAAACTTTTTTGAACCATCAAAAATAAGAGTGAACTAAGAAACATCAAGAAAGGCCTTAACACATTTAGACAAAGTGAATAGGAATTGCTTAATTGCAATCTTCAAAGATAATAAAAAAAAAATCAAACATTAAGAAAGAGAACAGAAAGAGAGTGAAAAACCTAAACATAGTCAACTCTAACATGAGCCCTCAACCCAAGCCTTCATCATTCAATCGGTACACCTTAACATGCTAAACCATATTGTAAACAAAATAGTTATTCATGCAAGATCCATCATAGTAGAATCAACAAAAAAAAATCCAAACCAAAATGATAACTAAATAGTAAGATGGATTAAAGGATTCATAAATTATATAAAAAAAGAGACATAGACAGTTAAGATAGTCTAGCTATTGTGATTGTTAAAAAAAACTATTAAATGGAGCTTGTCCCAATATCAGAATTGCAATAGAGAAGAGGCTACAAGATCCTTTGGAACATAGAGGAAATCACAATTCAAATATGAATTGGTCTTGCAATCAAAAATCATCCAGAACCACCATCAAGATTAATCAAACTCAAAAAAAAAAGGCTTAAATGATGAAAACTATGATAAGAGTTGGGAAAGACAAAAGATTTGTATCATGTGAATTGGTCTTGCATGACAGATACTAACTCAAGGCCCAATCAACCATGCCTGATTTTGCCACATTTACTTCACTACATTTCTCTCCATGTTACTTGAACTTAACAACAAGTATCCAATCTAATTGTCCGTCACCTCGTTTTAAGTCCTTATATGTCTACATTTAATAATGGGCAAAAGAAAGAGTATCAATAGCATAGTTTCTTATCCAATGTCATGGCAGAGAGAGACAAAGAATAGGAAGGAGGATTGGAGAAATAAGTTTCAAGGTGGTAAAGAAACCATGACAAAGGGATATTTCAGTGAGTTAAAGGGATAAATGTGTATGATGTTAATGCTCTATGCAGAAAATAATATAAGTTTCTATTGCATTACCTAACATTCTGTAATAAAATTTCTTATGATAACTGAACATCACAAACTGAGAAAGGGAGTATACCTTAGAAATCATCTTTGTGTTTTGAGTTATCAAAGTTTGACACCATCTTGTGTGGTAAGTTAATAGGTATCATCATCTGTGAATGTATCTAGAATCCAAAAATAAAAAATAAAAACTCCACTAAAGTACATTTGACATACAATGTTCACAAATCCTGCATTATTAAGAGCCTTCCACAATAATTTAAATGGAAGCATCTGAGTATATAACTTAACCCACCCCACTAGGAATTATCACCAAGTTACACCTCTACAAAGGTATTTTTATACAATTCAAATATTTATATTTGGAAAATTCGACAAGAAATATTCACAGAATGTATCGTCACTCAGTCTTTGCTCTCATTACCAAACATATAGCAAAATTCATAAGACAAGCTGTCTCGATTGAAGGATCCCTCACCAATCTGTACCAAATAATGGGAGCAACAACGAAGTAGAGCAAGTGAGTCAAAAGTGTAGTTAAGAGAAAGCCAGACATTTTATTTAAAATATAGATCCAAAAAAAATTACCACAGCACAAAAGATACCTGCAATAACCAAACCCATACGTCCTAAGTCAAAGAAACGAACAAAGCTATAAACAAAAGTACCCAGTACAAACCAAGAAAAGGAAACGAAACCAAAACGAACAAAGTGTTTGAAGAAAGTCAATAAGCGTGCAATTATGAGAATTCACTACAATAAGCACAATACTAGGGCATCGAACAAAAATGCCCAAATCCCACAACACGAAGCAAGATTTCATGCATCGAGGGAAAAAAATAGAACAAACCAGGGAGCTGGAAGCTGGATAGGGTAGCAGGCGGCCCATCACCAACTGGCCGTCGCTGTACCTCCTCTCAGGGCCGGCAGAAGCGGAGGAGGCGAGGAAGAGGCGAGGAAGTGGCGAGGAACCCTAACGCCAAGGGGGCGATGTGGGAGACGAACGGGCAAAATGATGACTTGCCTCTCACGCAACGAGCATGTTATAGCACGCTAACGGTCATATTTTGAATGGCTCGGATTAATTATCAGTCAAACATAACTAATGCTTTATATTATTTATTGTCATGTTCACGAATTAAATAATAATGAAGTTTATTGAATTGGAAACGAAATACGGAAAATTATCATAAAATTCTAGATCACAACTCAAACTCTGCCCTCGATCCCTAAGATAGAGAAAATATTTTCTCACTCTTTGACAAAATTTGATCGGTAACTGTAGCTTTCTCATTTACATGAATTTACCCAATTACCTTTTGTTTTAATTAAAATCACCTTTACAAGCTCATTTTTTCGATCAAGCCCCAACTGCCAACGTCTTCTTGCCCTAAATCAACACTGACTTCTTTCTCTAAATCATCGACGAACAAGCCCTTTATTGATACATTGAAGGTCAAAATTGAAGAGGCAATCACACCTTTATGAATGAGTCTGTATTTGATCTTTTTCAATTGAATAATTTCATGAGATTTACGTTTAGTTTTTTTTATTGTGTGTATTCCATGAGTTTTCATTTAGTTTTTTTTATTGTGTGTGTGTTTTGATTAGCTATCAATTTCATGTCTAATATTTAGGATTTAGTTTAAGGATTGTGTGTGTGTTTTTTAGTTGATTGTCGATTTGATGCACAATATTTAGGGTTTAGTTTAAGGATTATGTGTGTGTTTTTAGTTGGCTGTCGATTTCAAGCCTAATATTTAGGATTTAGTTTTCTGATTAGGTTTGTATTTTATCTATTCCATAGAGTGGTTATTTGAAAATTCCTTAAAATACTCAATTATAAATATTTCATGATAAATTATAATAGTTTAGTACTTGAAATAGTTCAATTTTTAAGAATTTTGAGAAAATTACGTAGAGTACTTGATTATGTGATGAACGGTAGGAGAGCTAGAGGGGGCCGATCTTTGTTCGTTGTAGATTTATTGCGGCGGAAGACTTGAGCAATGCTAACACCTCGATTTACTTGGTATCCACCTCCATGAGGCGACTAATCCAAGGATCCGCTCTTTCTCACTCTCTCATACACTATGAAAGATCTCCTTCTTGAGATGGAAAAACCTCTTACAAACTTTCAGGAAGATACAACAAAAGGAAGCAAATATAATAGAAAATCTTACAAGATTTACAACAATGAGCTTTCTTTGCTTTCCTTGTTTTTTTCTAGTTTGAGATCACCTCTAGAACCTTGGAAGTGCAGCAACACTATGTTCCAAGACTTCTCTTGACGATCAAGGGGGAGAAGAGTTGCGCGAGCGATACCGCTTCAAACCTGCGTGAAAACTCTATATACGCGACGGCTAGGGTTCTCTAATTGATTACCCAATCGATTACCATGTCAAACTAAGTCATTCAACAACTATTTTTTGAAACTTAATTGATTAGCCAATCGATTAAGAAGTTCTTAATCGATTGTTGAATCAATTCAGCACCTTTCTGTGCTTTCGCGCAATACTGCGATAATCGATTGCCCAATCGATTACCGGACACCTTAATCAATTGACCAATCGATTCAGCCAGCTTCTGTTCTCGCACAATACTGCGATAATCGATTGCCCAATCGATTATTAGATACCTTAATCGATTGACCAATCGATTAAGAGAAGGCTGAATCGATTACCCAATCGATTCAGTCGGCTTCTGTTTTTGCGAGATAACAACCCAATCGATTGCTCAACCCTAACTTGCTTAGCTCAAGTCTAGAGTCCCTTTACCTAACCCCGGTCAACCGTGACCTGTTAGGACTTCCTCACCAAGTGTCCAATCATCCCTTTGACCGACTTAGATTTTTCCTTGCCTAGTTCCCAACTAGGACTTAACCTAGTTCCCAATCAGGTTTGCTTAACATTCGAGTTAGGTCTAGTCTCTCGGTAGACTTCCACCTTGCCAATGTGCGATCTCCCTCGATCCACCTGGACCTCACTTAGTCCCACTAGGCGTGCCTAGTCCCACTATGTCTTCTCCCATGCCAGCTTGCGATCTCTCCGATCCACCTGGACTTCACCTAATCCCACTAACTCTTTTCGCATGTCAACGTGCGATCTCCCCGATCCACCTGGACTTCACCTAGTCCCACTAGGTGTGTCTAGTCCCACTATGTCTTTTTGCATGCCAACGTGCGATCTCCCCGATCCACCTGGACTTTACCTAGTCCCACTAGGTCTTTTCCCATGCCAGCGTGCGATCTCCCCGATCCACCTGGACTTCACCTAGTCCCATTACGTCGTTTCCAGTCAAGTCTCCAGTCAACCTTGACCCACTTGACTCACATGATATTCAAACATCATTATCAAACATCGAAACATCCAACCTTAAGCTTACCAACTTACCAGACATAAGCTCACCCGAGCCTAGTCAAACTAGGCTAACTCTGACCTAACAAAGATTGCACCAACAATTTATAACAGTTTCATCCTCAATTTTTATATACTATGTGAAAATTGATAATAGACTTCGGATATTATCTGAAGTAATAAGTAAATAATTACTGAAGTAGGCGTGCATGAAGTAAAAATGTCAGTTTTTTACTTCACCACGAAATACCGAAGTCTTTCACCGGTTCAAAATCGGTTCAAAGTTGAACCGTTTTCGAAGTAAAATGGCTCTAATACTTCATCGATCTCACTGAAGTATTTGATCGTATATAACTTCATAAGTTGACGAAGTAAAATATTTATATGACTTCACAAATTTTTTATTCTCGTGCAGTAAATATTTAATTTTACTTCTACAAAATTTGAATTGGTCGAAGTATTTTTTATTGTATTACTTCAGCATAATGTAGACGTATTAGAGTATATGTTGCTATAACAAATATTTAAATTTAGCGAAGTAAGTTATACAAACGACTTCACAAATTAAAAAAATGATGAAGTAAATATTTTTTTTAACTACGCTGCTAATTAAATTTGACGAAGTCTGTTGTATTGCATTACTACACCATTTATTTGTATTGTCGAAGTAATTCATCATATTTTGTTACAATACAATTTTAATTAAACAAATATTTTTCACCACAATATTTTTCAAAAATATCTATTTGAATTACTACAACACAATATTTTTCACCATCAAAATTAAACAAATATATATATATATATATATATCAAAAATATCTATTTCTTACAATTCAAAAGTGTATTCATAAAAGACATTAACCAACTTTACCCAAAATCTGTTATATTCATAAATCCCAAAATATAATCAAAATTTTTTTCACAACCTACACTTAGGCACCCACATAAAAATAGACAAATTCACTTCATTCGTTTCTGACTTCATCATACTGAGATTGATTGTAATGTGACGACCCACCTTTCGTTACTTACTTAGCTTTAAGTTACTACTACTTGACTTCCCTTAACTCGCTAATTTTTTTTTTCTTCCTTCTCTTTTTTTTCCAAAAAAAACAAAACAACTTTAATTTTATTAGCTTGGCCAGGATTTGACACCTATACCTCTTAACACTAAAGCACTAACCAACTACTCTACACAACTTTTCTTTAATGGTACCAGTCGACTGCTATATAGCAGTCGACTGGTACCAGGCGACTAACCTTTTGACAGGCGCCTGGTGCATCGAACAGAAGCTACTGTTCGATAGGGCAGGTGACTGGTCCAGTACCAGTCGACTGGCACGCCTGAAAACCTGCATTTCAGACCTGAAAACTTGTTTCAAAAATCCACCAAACATATACTTTCAAGCCATACAAAGACATAACACCATTTCTATACTCTATACTAGTTTTATAAACATTTTAGCAACTCAAAACGAATCCATTAACTTGAAATTAGGATCTTTGCGTGATTTAACAAAACTATCAAAATATAAGCAAAACACTCTAGAGTTTGTACCAAACTTAACTTCTATGCGTAGTTTAAATAAGGTCATTCATTCTACCACTTCAAAACACCAAAACACATGTTCTACAAAACTTAGCCCAAAGATCTCTTCCACGGTTCCGCCGCCACTGAACATCAATGCAAGTCCCTTCGCCTCCTTAACTTATGCTTTTTCTTTACCTTTGTCTGCAATAGAAGGAAATGCAACTAATAAGCAAAATGCTTAGTAAGTAAATCCTAACTCACAAATCCAACGATAAGGGATAAACATGTTTTTTTTTTCAAAGAATGCTTACTTCCAAAATACATGCACATGGGAAACTTACATATACTTATCATGCTCAATCATGATGAAAACATTACTTGCATAAAACATTTGCAAACTTAACATGCTCATACGTTAAAAACACTAACTTCTTTACTCTTACCCTTTATCATGCTTGCAAAGTATCAATGTGAACTATATTGAAATAAAGACATGTACTCAAAGCTAAAACACTTGTAAATACTTATATACTTGAAAATAATATTCAACTTTCTTTAGGTCTTGACATTGTACCATGGTATCAATGTACCAATTGCGCGCTTCTCTAATAGGTTTCGGGGTAGCTAGCCACCGCACCCTATTAGAGCTTCTTTCTAACTTTCTGTGGGCCTCTCTTTTGCCCGGTACATGTCACTTTATAAAAGTAAAATACTTTCTTAGTCATAAAGCTTATAATTATCAAGCTATCTTTCCTTTTGCATAACTTTTTGTACTACAAAACTTTACCTTTCTTACTTGGAACTTTCATCGAGCACCTTGCGTGCCCTTAACCCAAAACTCATTTTTGGGACTTTTCAAGAATTTAGTCTTATCACACTTAGGTCACACAACCAAAACTTAATTAAAACCAAGTTCTAGGTTAATAAACATGTTCTCTTTATAAACTTAAGACACGCAATTAGCATAAACTTAAAACATGCACTTAGATCATAAAATCAAGGTTCTACATCGAAAACTACATAACGGAAACTACTTCTATTGCAGGTGAGTGATCTACTTACCGTTATCTTGAAGAAAACTCACTAAATCGAGGTATAAACCTAGCGTAGAACTCCTCTCTTCTTCCTTGTGAGAAACCTCCACTCTTTGGCCCTAGGGAGAAACCCTAGATTCTCTCTACTAAAGGGGAAGGAGAAGAAGAAGAAGAATCCTTGGCTTCCTCTGTTTTCGCAGCCCCTCCCTCGCCCCCTTCTCGCACGCAGCCGACAAAATCCCTAATCCCCCTTACGTGACTTAAGCGGGTTAATATACCTCTTAATGAAAAGGCCTAACTACTCTATAACATTATTTCTCTCTATCTTTTTTTGTGCTTGATACCCTAGCCCAGTTGGTTTCTGCTTTAGCCATGAACTGGAGAGGTTGCGGGATCAAATCTCGCCCAACCTCTTATATATTTTTTTTTCTTATTTTGATCCGAAAAAATGCTATAATATTCCGAAAAATGCTAGAAAAATTCTTAAAAATCCCTAATAATACCAGGAAATTATTGGGTGTTACAATCCTCCCTACCTTATAAAAAGTTCGTCCTCGAACTTAGAACAGCTCTGGATACCTTTGCCTCATGCTATCTTCTGATTCCCAAGTTGCCTCTTCATACTTCTGATTCAGCCATAAGACTTTCACTAATGGTACCACTTTGTTCCTCAGCTTCTTATCTGCTCGATCTATTATCTGAATAGGTCGACTTTCATAACTGAGATCTTCTTGCACTTGTACCATATGTGGCTCAATCACTTGGTTGGCATCTGGGATATGCTTCTTTAGCATTGAGACATGGAACACATTGTGTATTGCTGACATCTCTGAGGGTAGCTCCAACTCATAAGCTACTTTGCCAACTCTTTTCGTCACTGGGTAGTGTAACGCCCCAAAATTTCCATTTTTAGTTCTTAAAGTCCTTAGAATTATTTAGAAATGGTTTAGAAATGTTCTAGATATTTTTAGGAATTTTTAGAGTATTTTTATGGAATTTTCCGAGTCCGTTTGGTATTTTTGGAAAAAGAAAAAGAAAAATGGAAAAAAAAAGGAAAGAAAGCCAAAAAGGAAAAAAAAACCACTAAGGGGTAGCAGGAGTTCGAACCCGCGACCACCACGAGACCAAGGGAGCGGGCGACCAGCTGGGCTAGGTATCAAGCACAGCAGAGGATGGAGAGACCTTTATTTAAGGTGTAGTTAGGTTAATCCGCCCCATAAGTATAAATAGGTAATTAAAGAGAGAAGTTTTATTTTCTCTCCTCTCCAAACCCTCACGTCGACCCCTCCTATTCTGGGCGAAACTACACCAAGCTCTAGGGGGCCGGTCAAGGCTCTTATTCAAGAGATTTTCTAATATTCGGGATCCCCGCGACGAGAGGAACGCGTAGGCGTGAAGAATTCTCCGAGATCTCAAGTTTCTTCCGAGCTCTAGACATCAATCTTGGTTGTAAGTCCAAGATATCAATGTAAGTACTGCTCACCTGCAGTAAGAGGCGGTTTTTCCGCGAGAATTTCCTTTAAAAGTTCTTAAAAGAGATATTTCTTTTAGTTTTTAGTTTTTGCATGTGATCTTAGTTCATTATATGCTTATATATTTTATTGAGTGTCCTATATGAGATTAGGGACCAAGAAAAGCTATGAGAAAAGAAAAGAGAAGATAAAGATAAGAAAAGAAAAGGCCAAGGCCTTAAGAAATCCCCAAAAGTCAAGACTTAGGGATTTTAGCACGCAAGGTGCTCCAGAAAATGCCAAGGCATTTACAGATAAGAAAGAAAAGAAAGAAAAGCTATTTTATTTTATAAGGCCAGTACCCGGCGTCCAAGGGCGTCGTTAAAGAAATCCAGGTGTCCAATTCCAAGGTCTTGGCCCGGGTAGACCAAGGTCTGCTCTATTAGGATTGGTGGCTCGCTACCCCAACCTTTTAGGGAACGCGCATATGAGATGGTACTTACGTCTTCAGTGGATCCAAGTGATTATTATTTTCAAGTATATGCTTTAGCAAAGTTTCGAAAATTTAAAGAGTTTTCAAAAAGTTAAAGAATAACTAAAGTTTCAAGTTGAGCCAAGAAAAGTAAATTGAGATTTATTATTGCTTGAGTATGCATGTTTTGAGTTATACATGTTCTTAGTTTTCTTTCAAGCATATTAGTATCTCATATGATCTCATATTGTTCTAGAAGCATGTTTACACTTTTCGAGATTTTTGTGAGCTAGATAGTACTTACTAAGCTTTTTGCTTACTAGTTGCATTTCCTCTTATTGCAGATAAAGGTAAAGGCAAGCAATTTTGAAGGAAGACGACGAGGCGGTGCTGAGTAGAGTGTGTGTGGTGGCTGATTATGGAGAGATCTTTGAGACGAGACAATTTAGTTATTTGAATTGCAATGTTTAAGTTTATTCAAATTTCAAGTTCTTGCTTATGGAGATTATAGAGTATTTGAGTTTTTGGATAGTTACATGCTCAATTTCTTAGAGTAAAGATTCCATGTCATTTCATTTGGCATACATATCCTTATGATTGCATTGGATGAGTAGAAGTGTAAGTAGTTAGAGATATTGACAAACTCTATTGTTAAAGTTTATATAAACTTGGTTAGTTTATTTCCTTCCATAAAAGTTCTAAATTCAAGTTTATGGATTCGTTTGATTGGCTAAATTGTTTAGGAAACTGACATAGAGTATAGAAATGGTGTCGTAGTTTGATATAGCTCGAAACTGAATGAATGGTGGACTTAAGAAGCAAGAGCCGAAAACCTGTAAAACTGATTACAGGCGTACCAGTCGACTGCCACGTCACCAGTCGACTGGTACGGGCAGTTTAAGTTGGGTGAGGCTTGATCAATAAGTATCAACTACGAGTTTTCGAGATAGTAAGTGTGATATGTTAATATGCATGATTGCTTAAGTTAGAATATGATTGTTAGATGAATTTAAAAGAAAAAAAAAGATTTTCGCATTTTTAGTCATGTATCAAAAGTAGAGAAGTAGAGAGAAGTAACGATCCGTCTAAGACAGGAGAAGGCGGGTCGCTACAGGTGGTATCAGAGCAGTTCCCATTCTCCAGCATCACACACACATCAGCATCAACCTTGCCGTCTTCAAGTAAGAAAGCTTTAAGTTTCAGTTTTTCTATTACTCCTTTATTTAATTGCAGTATAGAGAAATGCTTAAGTACTACTCACATGTGCATAGAACAAGGAAGCATGTTTAATCCCTTAGTATCACGGAATCATGTTTAATCCCTAGAATGGATATCAGATTTCTAAGTAAGAAGATAAGTTTATACCTAGAGATGTAATAGTAATTTCTGGTTCCCTTATGCATTATTAGATGGCAAGAAGAGGCCGAGCTCCTAATGCTAATAACAGAACTCCAGTTCAAGATAACAGTGAGCCTGGCACAGAACAGCCGAACCTGATGGCAGTCATTGCTCAAATGCAAGCTCAGATTACAGAACAACAGAAGACCATCGCCACACTTATGGCAGATCAGCACCCAGCGCCCCCTACACCACCCACAGCAGGAGTGGGAACTCCAGTAGTGGCTGAAGTTCCACCAGTCCCACAGGAGACCCCTGCCATGAACCGAAGACCAAAAGCATACCTAGTCCAGTGGCAGAGGCTGAAACCCGAAAGCTTCTCAGGCACGACTGAGCCCTGGGATGCCCAGGCTTGGTTCAAGACTTTAGAGAGCACAATGGAGCTTCTTGATTGGCCAGAGGTTGAGAAGGTCAAATGTGCCTCCTTCTGCCTAACTGGAGATGCTCGTATGTGGTGGGAGCGAGTCAAGAGTAAGAAGATAGTCAACCAGATGAGCTGGGCAGATTTTGAACACGAGTTCTATGAGGAATTCTTCCACATGAAGGTTACCAACAAGCACTTCGAGGACTTCATGGAGTTCAGACAGGGTAGCCTACCAGTGGGAGAAGCAGTTGCAAAGTTCAACAGACTAGCTCGCCTCTGCCCAGAGCTAGTCAGCACAGAGAAGGAGCGAGTCAGACTGATGCTTCGCATGCTGAACCCGGAGATAGCACTCAACGTGAACAGCGGGATGCACCGACCCCAGACCAGCGAGGAGTTGGTCAGTAGTGCTCTAATCTCAGAGCACTACCTGAATAGCATCAAGGCACAGCAAGCACAGCAGAAGCCAGTCCTGATTGAGAACAAGACAATGGGAGGCCAGAAGCCTCAGCCAAATAGCCAGAACTGGAAGAACAAGAACCACAAAAGGAAGCAGTGGCCTGGCAGCCAGAAAGGAAAACCAGAGAATAAGCAAGCTAGGTATCCACCTTGTCCTAAGTGTGGGAGGAACCATCCAGGAGCATGCCTTTTGGGTGTAACTGGATGCTATTCATGTGGACAAGAGGGACACAGATCCAAAGAATGCCCAAACAAGTTCAAAGTACTTCCTCAGCAGTCTGTACAGTATGGAGGCAAGCCCCAATTACATTACATGCCTACTATGCTGGAGGGACCTCAGATCAGTCAGGGAGGATTGGAAGCAGCACCAGTTCCAACCAATGCCAGAGTCTTTTCCCTCACGAAGGAGGAAGCTGCCAGCGCCTCCACGGTCGTAACAGGTCGAATAGTTATTTTTCAGCATTTAGCTACTACACTGTTTGACACTGGGGCGACCCATTCTTTCGTATCAGTACCTTTTGCTAGTAAGTTACAGGTGCCTATAGAGAGTTGGGAGTCCAGATTCCTGACAACTCTCCCTTCAGGGGAAATCATGGAATCCACCCAGCGGCTCCGGGCTGTGCCAATCAAGATTTCAGACCGAGAGCTATATGTCGATCTGATAGTCCTTGCGATGCAGGACTTCGACATCATATTGGGCATGGATTTCCTCAGTAAGTACAGCGCTTCAATGGACTGCCGTAGAAGGAAGGTGGTTTTCAGCCCAGAAGGGGAACCACCATTCGAGTTTCAAGGAGCCCCAAGGAGGAAGACTCAGAAATTTCTCTCAGCCTTGGCAGCCCACCAGATGCTAGAGCAAGGGTGTGCTGGTTTTCTTGCACACATAGTGGACTCAAAGCAAAGAAAGAACTC
>JAGFNQ010005563.1:0-54842 GCA_024364735.1 Boesenbergia rotunda
ATTGTACCAGTACATGAAAGAAATTTGAGAAGGAAAGGATTCTAAGTTAAGGATAATTGTAGATGAAGACAGTCGCAATAAAGGATAAGTAGTTCAAGGCATTATCTCTACAATAAATGAAGCATGTTATGTTAACAGAATGGCCTGATGGGAGGAAAGGCAATCCATGAAATGAAATTATATTGCTAATTAATCATATGATGGCATCTTAAAAACAGACATCTATGATTTCATTTTGACAATATCCAAGCAGAGGGCCTTAAGTTTTAGAATAATGACAGCAGCAGCATCCCATTCTCCTCCTCTATCTTCAAATTTTGTGGCTGATAACATCTGACTTTTCTTGAACTAAATGCATATCTTTAAGATCATCAAAAAGTTAATAAATCATGTCTGTATTAATACAGAATCAATAATTTATTAATATAAAATTAAATAACACTAGATATTAATATATTATCTACTAATTTATTAATATAAGTTATTAATAATAGTAGATATCAATATATCATCTGCTAAAACAGAATAGTAATCATAATATTGGGTTTAATCGAAAAAAGGTTTTTACATAGTACGGGAGCAAAAAGTGATATCGATCACCCCAAGCAGCCCAAACCCTATCGACGGTCCCACAGCAAGATACAGGCAAGTAAATCACGGGGGGCATTTTGTCCTATCGCAGCAGCCCTTTGCATGTGGGAAGTTTTTAAATAGTATTGATCAATATTATATTCTCTTTCAATCAATAGTAACGGCTTTGGATTAACACTGAATGAAGAAAGCATGGATGTGTGTTTGGTCTACTTATCGATTGACCACATGCAACAACAGGATTACTTTTTTAATCTCACAGCAAATCTTTAGCAATGAGGAGCTAAGAGATTTAAGTTATTACCAAGGTTTAAAATTTCGACCCGTGCCGAGGTTTCGGTCTTAGACCGGAACGATACGGTTTCGGTATCGTATCGTGTCGTGCCGATACAGTTTCGGTATTTTTTTATATATAGTAATTATTAGATAAATATATTTATTGTGTATAATTTAAAAATAGATTGTATATTGATTTTATATAAGTTTTCAATTAGTGAACAATTTAATATTATTAAAAAAATAATTAAATATAATTTTTTTAAAAGAAATTAATGTATCAATAATTTGAATTAAATTGATACATCATAATTATATAAATTAATTGGTTATTCATTTAATTATTATTAATTTAATTAACATATATTTAAAATAGTAAAAAAATTTACCATATCAATTGTAAAAAATAATTAAAAAATCAGAATATAAATCTGATTTATAATTTTTTTTTAAAATTTTTTAAAGAATTTTTAAAGAATTTTTAAATAAAATTTAAAATAATTAATTTTTTTATAATATCAATTAATAAAATTTATTGATTTTTTAATTTTAAATATATTATTAATAATTTACTGGGAATTGTTTGAATTAATTAATTATTTTCAAAAAAAATGGGGCGGCGACGGGGACCTCGGCGCGAGGTCCCCGTCGCCGGGGCGGAGGCCTCGCGCGAGGTCCCGTTCGCCGGCGGAGGCCTCGGCGCGAGGTCCCGCGTCGCCGGCGGAGGCCTCGCGCGAGGCTTCCTGCGCCGGCTGAGGCCTCGCGCGAAGCTTCCTGCGCCAGCGGAGGCCTCCGCCGGCACAGGAAGCCTCGCCCGAGGCGTCTGGCGCCGGCGGATGCCCGCGCGAGGCTTCCTGCGCCGGCGGAGGCCTCGCACGAGGCGTCCTGCGCCGGCGGAGGCCTCGCGCGAGGCTTCCTGCGCCGGCGGAGGCCTCGCGCGAGGCTTCCTGCGCCGGCGGAAGGGACGCGCGGCGCTTCCTGCGCCGGCGGAAGGGACGCGCGGCGCTTCCTGCGCCAGCGGAAGGGTCGCGCGAGTTGTACCAGTTTCGCTCCCTCACCGGAACGGTATGTTTCGATGGGTTTCGAGCGGCACCAATCGGCACTTCAAACCATGGTTATTACATAAGAACAACAAGTACTATCTTCCTCTCCTATATATTTTTGCAAGTATTCAAGATAAAATGTAGAAAGAGTTGTGTACAGTGGTTGAGTTTGTCAAATCAAATTAGTTTGATGGAACGTCACCATATTTTCTCCCTATTTGATCTATTTCACTCATTATTTGACAAGTTTAAATCGATTTAATCTAGTTTCAAAAGAAGTTAATTCATTGCTAAGTAATTTCTTAGAAACTCTACTTTCTTCACCAATGATAGATGATTGAATTCTCGGGAAAGATTGACTTAATCTATGTTGATACCAATCCAATTTAAGCAATCCATATATGTATTGGGTCAATTTTGACAACCATGTGCAAAACTATAAATGGTAGCAGATCCACCTCTCCAATAGGGTGGAGTGAGGTCATGACTAGGTGACAAACAAGATACACCATCACCTTCAGCAGTTCAATGATGCTCTCTCATTTAACAAATTGACATTTTGAACAATTTTAGTAGGATAAAATGGAGACTTTGACTGCCATTGAGTTTTACAAAGGATAATATCAACTATTAGTGATTAACCTTTCTCTGCGACCTTACAAGTCTCATCAATACATTTATAAATATTTCTTAGTTAAATCAAAAACCAATTAGATTGTTTCTGCTATTGCTTGTTAATTGCACTTAATTAATATTACAGGGTGAGACATGTTAAAAAAATGACTCCAAATTTATTTTGTAAAAAACTTTGTTCTTTCATGAATACAATGGATTTGGTCAAGATAGATTTAAGAGAAGAAACAAGAACCTTCCAACATCAGTGCGCATGCATGCCCGTCGAAAACCTTCCCGACTTAGAAACAATATGGAGGTAACAAAAAGATGGAATTGTACTGCATAAAGCTGTAAAAAAAATCATTAAGAAAAATTGAACAAAAGAAAAGGACTAGATGAATAGGAAATAAAAAAAAATTAACAATGGTGCAAGGTTGTTAACCATCATACCCAAATTCTTCTTGAACTAGACTATTATCCTATCAAGACAAAATAAAGGAAGATGACAGCATGAAAACTTTTTAACATGTTATCATATTAAGTGTTGTTTTGTCAGACATGGGATATACATGTTTCTAATTGTAAACTTAAAATTAAACACATAAATAAATGCTTGAAACTGGATATATAATCTTTGAGAAAGTATAAAGATTACAACAAGAAAAAAAGATAAAAAGGTATATGCAAAAAGTAAATACTAAGTCTTGTATAATTTACTAGAGAGACATAGAGCCATTATCAGACATCACTTGCTGTATCACTCAGTGAGCTCTGACAATAGCTACCAAACAGAGTAACAACCTCATAATGTATCACATAAAATTCAGAAATCCAACAAGAAGCAGATACCATTTCATATCAATTTTATTTTTAGTGATGCTTGAAATGCCAATTCAACTTAAAATGAAAAATCATCACCTTTCTTCAACAAGAGGAATCATTTCACTTAAGAAGGTACCAGACAAAGATAAACAGACTGTGCTCTGAAAATGCACTATTATGCTTGCACCTTTTATTCTTTCTCGATGCAGTGGTCGTCTAAGCTATAGTACTAGTGTCAATATTCATCCATAGAATAAACTAAGCTTATCAATCTGTTAAATCAAGCATAAGTGCCCATGATTCAAAAGAACCAACTACATGAATGCCAAATTCCTCATGACATTGACTTTCTTACGCGAACATTTTGGTTAGTATTTCCTAACTCATCTGAAAAGACAAAATTGGCTAGCATGAGGACAATATACAGTGTCGTCGAAGGATTGAGTTGCGTATGCCCATGTTAATCTAAATAATAGTAATAAAAATAAATTAAATAAAAGAACTTGCATTAGGATGAGGAAAAATACAGCATAGTCCGCAGCAGTAAGGTGTCTCACGATCAATGAATTGAATATAAACGGGATTCCCCTCGATAAGAACTGCGTTGCTGAAACCAGGGGGGAAACAGAATAAAAAAAAAACGAGATAGAATAAGAAAGGAGAGGATTAGGTGACGAACCCATTAGATACTTGAAGGTGCGAGCTAAGTTATGGTTGGTGGAGAACGCGGTGGGGGCGGTAGCGCTTCCAGGCGCGGCCGCCGCCGGAGATCCAGAGACGCCCTTCCCCATGGACGAGAGGAGGATAGAAGGAGCGTGGAGGGAAGGGAGGGCAGGCGACAAAGGCAATTTTGGTAGGGAGGCGATTGAGGTTTAGGGTTCGCTCTGGGCTGCGCATCTCATCTCGACGGAGTTGTGCTAAACGGACTCCCAACTGATACATCAGAATATTAAAATGCCCCGTTGAGCCCAGGTTGAGTTGAGTTGAGTGTAAAATAAATTAATGAGTAAGGGGCGTTTGGTAAGTGGGTTTAGAAGTCGGGAATGAAAATGAAATTTATTTCATTCCCATTGATGATGCTTGATATACGGGATCGAAATCAAAATATGAATATGATACCCATGATTTTATAACCTAGCCCCTACTGGGTTATCACCAAACTCATAAATCCCTCAATCAAAATTCATTACCATTTCGAATGTCGAATATATACCCCCCTAAGAGTTTGAAATGAGATGCCCCCAGGTTGAGTTCGAGTTTAAAATGCCTCGTTGCCCCGTCTAGATGGTTATTCGAGTTTAAAATATTTTTTTTAATGAGGAAGAGTTTGAGATGGATTCAAATTTGAATTTGAATTTATTTGATTATTTAAAATTTTTATATTTTTTAATTTATATAATAGTTATTGAACTTTATAATATAATTTCTAATACAAGTTTTTTTTAAAAAAAATTATTTATCATATTGAAAAAAAATTATTGATCATTAACACGATTCACAAGTCTTCCGGAGTATGGTGTGATAGTAAAAGGTACGACAGGCTCTCATGCAAAGTGAGTTCGAAACTCACATAGGGCTTCTCATATGTTCACAATGTTCAAGCCAGTTGTGATGTTGAGTCATTTGCTAGGACTTATCTATACTTCCCGAAGTTATCATATAGTCAATAGAAAATTCTCGTGGGATTAAGTCAGTCACCTCTAAAATTAGTCGGTTTGAAAAGTTGGATATTTGAATTATAAAAAAAATTAATATGGTTCACAAACACTTTGTTAGTGTGGAAATCACCAGATAATCAAACTTGATTTTGATATTGATAAATGGTTCAAATTAAGTTATGTTGTGATCTAATGATATTGACCAAGTGTGCAGGTGGCTCGATCATAAAGTGCTAGTAGAAACTAGGCAAAGGGAAAGCTCTAGTAGTGGTTAGGTAAGTGGAAGTTCTAGTTGTTGTTGGGACCGGATGCATGTTGACATGGATGCGAGTTCGTAATTTTAAAATTAATTACGTGCAGCGGAAGGTTTAGCATAAATAATTTCTCAAATTATTTAACCACACATCTAAGCATGCAATTTTATTTTGTGTAGACATGATCATATATTTAAAATTTTGCAGAAACGTAAACTAATTTACGTATTACCTCGCGTAACTCGAAGGAAGGGACGAGATCCAACCATAAGCGTCCCTTGGAAGCTCTGCCTCTATTCGCGTCCACGCCGAGTTTCTTCGGGATGACTTCGCAAAGCCACGAGTTTCGTGTTCTCGAGAACTACTAGATTCTCTGAGAATGCGACGAGAAAACCCAAGAGAGAAGTCGGAAGACTAACCACAAAAGGATGGCCGGAATCAAAATTCCGGCGAAGCAAAAGAAGAAGCTTGCGGAAAAAAGATCCTTGCGGCAAACTCTAATTCCGGCAGCACCTTCTTCCGGCCAAGAGATGGCCGAAGCTTCCTTCTCCGGCAGCAGGTGGTGGTCGGCAGGGAAAGGGCAGGGGCGGCCGGCTGGTGCTCCTTCTTGGGGCTGGTTGGCGCACGACAAGAGGGAGAGAGTCTATGCCTTCATCGCTTCGATTATTTTCCAAACCTTGCCTTGGGTCCTTTATATAGTGGTCTCTCAACCATCAAGCCTCTTAAATATGGAATAACTTATTCCATCATGCCAAGTTTGATTTTATACCATGGTTAAAATCATATTTTAATTCATGATAAAAATCAATCAAGTCTCTTCTCTCCTATGGAATAAATTTCCTTATCATGGTAAATCAATTCATGCTTGATTTTATAAAATAAACCAATCCATGATTCATTTTAATTTCCATGAAAAATAAATCAAACCTTGGTTTATTATATAAAAATTTATATCATCCATAATTTTATAAAACAAACCACACTTGGTTTATTTTATAAATTGAACTAAAACTTGGTTCTCTCCCTTTGTTGTGGCTGGCCAAGCAAAGAGGATGGAGGCCCTCTTTGGCCGACCCATCCAAGCCAAGCCCCAATGAATTAAACTTATTTAATTCATCTATTAAGTCTTCAAAAGACTTAGCCATTTTACGCTTCCGATGCGTCACTGAAAAATTCAGATTCGACTTATCGTTTGGCTCAAACAAACTTAATCTCTCTTGATTGGAAAATCCAATTTTCAACTCGTTTTAAATCCCTCGGATTACTCGTAGTGTGTGTGACTAAATAGGCTTTCGATTTATGTTGGTCGTCTATAATTAATAAATTATAGAACGATCATGAGTGGCACCTAGTAGTACATCATGATCCCCAATTAATCGAAAGATCAACGGTTGACCTCAGAAACAATTCTGAAACCCTTCAGCAGCTATAATGAATCGTGCCCCATTCCCTTCACCATCTTATACCCACTTGGTTCAGGACATGATCTATGTGTGTCAGTCCCCACTAGGCTGACTACGTCACACCTAGCCTAAGTAACGTTTTCTCGTCCTACGGATTCTAATTACTCTCATGTATTTAAGAGATTCATACTCTGAACATGTCATGCTCTGGCCAGAGGCTTCGAGTAACAATCCGACGATAGGCCTCGGGTATACATCTCCCCGCAAGGAGTGGTGAATCCTTTGTAGGTTGTTCAAACATCTTCGGGCACTTCGCCTTATACACAATCATCCTGGGTCCACACCTCCTTGGAGATGCTTGCTTAAGATGTCAAAGTATAAGTCTTCATGACCAAGATGACTTGAACACCGCAAGTCAAAGGAACATCGCACTTAAGCTGCAGTAAGAACTTCACTGACATATCTATATGTAGACTACCATATGAAGTTTTACGGCCAGTCACTCCAATGAACTAGTTCCCTTAACTAGCATTCATGTTTATCTCCGGACATCTCAATGTCACCAGCCAGTGAGAATCAGCTGATTAGAGAATAACTCATGCTAGTCTCAACAGAATTGATAGTGTCAGTATTTATCAATTCATCGACTAGGGACAATTTCAATACTTCACAATTGCACATGTAGAGATAATCACTAGTTGTGAATTCATCACAAATTCTCTCATGTTGTGAATTGTATTGCGGACATTCAGTAAATGAGTTTAAGATCTCAATCAAATACACAAACATGTATACTCGAATAGTGAATATTCATTTATTAAAATAAATGATTACAATCATAAGGCGATTGCCTTAGGACACTTCTCTCATATTACTAACAGTTGTGGCTAGTCATGAAAGTCCTACTCAATGGGGACTGGACATGAAGACTTGGTAGATCAAGCACACCATGCGAGAAGTTTAGACGAGTCTAGAGGACCGGAAGTCTAGCAGTTTGATGGATTTGGAGGATCGAACATCGAGAGAAAGTTCTGGGATCGGAGGATCTGATGCTGAGCAGGAAGTCTAAACAAATTTGGATGCCCAGATGTTTAGCAAATCAGGTAAACTCCACTAAGAGGAGTAAGTGAGGACGCCCGAGAAAGAATAAAGGCAACTCGGATAGAACTTCACACAAGTACAGCCACCATGTCAGTTATCTAGGAATCGGAGTTGGATAACTCAGCGATCAAGGTGGATCGGATAGGCCTCGGTGGAGGTGCCTGGAGCAAGTCCAAGTGGCTGGAATAGACTATAAAAAGGGCATTCGACTAGGAGCTCAATCATCAATCTTCTACGTTGAAACACTGTTCATGCTGCTCCGAAATTCAACTACGATGCTACAACACTGCTTCGACAATAATGTCTAAGTCCACAATGTACTTTAAGTTGTCGGTATATTTCATTTATGCAATTCTCATATTGTAATCGGATTTCCTTATACTTATCGAACCTTAAACTTCAAATCCATATTCAAATGATGAGGTCTTGAGTGGATTGCCCAATAAAAGTGATCAATGATTGTAGGTCTTAGATTAGTAGTATAGGCTGTGAATCAAATAAAACAAAGCTTGTTAGTATTGTGTTTGTTTTTCTTTCAATTCCGTTATGTTATCTTGAGTTTTCGAAAAATTATGAAAAAATGACACGTACTATTCACCTCCCTAGCACTTCTATGATCCTACACACTTCATAATCTTTATCCATGAATAAATATTAAAAAGATGAATATATATAGTTTATTTATTTAATTTAACAAATTATTAAATCTTTTATTTATTTAATTAATCTTAATATATTGAACAAATATGTGCAATAGAAATGATACTTACATGAAATGGGAATGTGAAAATTACATGAACGGCATAGCATCCTAATGAGCATAGATGGGTGGCCGATGCGGTAGGGCGACTAGTCGCTATCTTAGACATCCGTGATTCGATTATCAGCTACGGTCTATTTATAGGATTTTTTTTCAAATGAGACGCGAACCCTGGGGCACTGGACTTCTGAACTGCCCACTACGAACTTCCTGATTTACCTTGACGGCCCATGAAAAACCATCGTTAATCATAAATGGCTGGCTGATTTGTTTCTTCTCTCTCCCATTTTTTTTCTTCGTCTTTCTTCCCCTTCAGCTATCTTTCTCCCTTTCTCCTTTTCTCCCTTTCTCCTTTAGCCTCACACCAGTGATAACCGTGGTTTGTCTCCCTCTGGATTCCTATGGGGCCTGGGCCAGAGGGCCGCTAAGGTGGCGGTTCCACCTTTTTACTTTACCTTTCTCCTTCAGCCTCATAAGGTGGCGGTTCCACCTTTACTTACCTTTCTCCTCCAGCCTCCTTTCTCCCTTTCTCCACCTCAACCATCCTGGCCCTACATCCCTTTCGACCTTTCTATCGTTGATTTCGGTCTTGACCCAGCCTAGTCCGAGCTCCGTCTCGTCGACCCAGCCCCGTCTGAGCTTGGAGGCGTCGACCTAGCCCCGTCCTCTGTTCCTCTATGGGGTTTTTTTCTTCTTCTCGTTTTTTATCCCTCGTCTAACTAAAATCATAAGGTTTGTACCCGGGTTTTCATTTCAGATCTAAATGTTTGCATTTTTTGTTCATTGATACTATGCACTCAACTCGCTGCTTATTTTCTAGTGTAGCTATTTCGATTGGGATGAATTACAAATAAATTATTGTTGGATTTGCTGAAGGCCATAAATTATATAGGACTCCAGAATGTTTGTTAGAGTTAAATCATGAAAACATATGGTAAGTGTTTTCATTTCAGATCTTTTCAGAATTATGTGGTTGGGTTGTTTATACATTATTGGATGATATGACTTTTGGATTGTGTTTAAACTTAGAATTACGCTATTGTTGTATTTCTTTTCGAAGAATTATGTGGTTTTTATGGGGAAGGTATCTAAAATCAACCTGTTATGTTGAATGAGTCAATTAGGAACCAATGTTGGTAAGAAAAGGACTAAGCCATTTATGTCACCAAAGTGTTCGATAAAATGGTTGAATAAACTGCAACTCTTACTTGTGCCTTTTTTTGTGTGAATTATACCCTAATGATTTTGACCTAAGTGTTTGTTGCCCTAAACACTAATGGTTTGATTGTTTCTTAAACTTGTATCAATGTCTTAGTCCAAGAACGTTCTACCTTACCTAAAATTGGCATTAGATTTTGTGTCCAGAAGTCCTCAAAAGATTTAATAATATAGTACACTTAGATTTGTGTGATTTTAGCTTCTAAATTATACCCGTAATGAAGCAAGAAAAAAAATCCTTTCATCTCCCAAAAAATAGGTAATATTGACTTTTGGTCACACAATATTTGATACTTTGTCATTGTTTGCAACAAATTCCATTTCAACTAGCATGACAGTACGAATGATTCGAGAAGTTGCAATAGTTTTTGGAAGTGTTGCCTCTTAATTTATAGGGAATTTTCGTCCTTGCAATTTAAAAAGGGAAGGTTGATCGAAGGAAAGCTATTGAAAGAGGATTGAAAAAAAAGACTATGTTAAAAAATGTCCAAGTATTACACCACCAATCAATCGGAATGCAGATATGGACTAATGGCGAAGATCATCACCTCATGGACTGATGATTGTTGATGCAGTCTGGCCCTGATTGTTGTTTTGGTGTTGACATCGATTTTAAGTTTTGGTTGATCATGTTGATTATGATTAAGTCCTGATCGGGGATCAGGCATGGTATGGAAAATCCTAGTATGGAGGGCTAGGTGATGGAAAATCCTAACCTGGAGGGTTAGGTGTTGAAAATCCTAGTCTGGGAGGCTAGGTGTTGGAAAAGTCCTAATTCGGAAAGGTTGGGTGAAAAGTCCTAGCTTGGAGGGCTAGGTGAAAAGTCCTAACTTGGAGGGTTAGGTGCAAATTCCCATCCTGGAGAATTAGGTGAAAAAGTCCTGGCTTGGAGGGTCAGGTGCCTAGCTTGGAGGGCTAGGTTGGATGATGTTCTAACTCGGAAGGGTTGGGTGAAAAGTCCTAGCTTGGAGGGCTAGGTGATAAGTCCTAGCTTGGAGGGCTAGGTGAAAAGTCCTAACTTGGAGGGTTAGGTGCAAATTCCCAACTTGGAGAGTTAGAAGGAAAATCCTTAGCTTGGAGGGCTAAGGTGGATGGAAACTTAGCTTGGAGGGCTGAGTTTGAGTCTCTGGATCGGTCTGGTGATCGATCAGGGATTCTGGCACGCTGCTCCTTCATGGATCGGTCTGGTGACCGATCCAGCGATGACTGATCGGTCGGGCGACCGATCAGGGAGCACACAGTGAGGTTGGGAACCTACTGTGTTGTTCCTGATCGATCTGGTGACCGATCAGGGAGTATGCGTTTCACCCATTGACTGGCTCCTGATCGGTCTGGTGACCGATCAGGGAGCAAGCAGTGAGGTTGAGTTCCCTTGCTGAACTGCTCCTGATCGGTCTGGTGACCGATCAGGATCACTGTGCAGATCGTTCCGGAGAACGATCGAGTGTCGCAGGCACCTCTCTATGATCGATCAGGACGGAGCCTGATCGGTCTGGTCAGGTTCTGATCGGTCTGGTGACCGATCAGGATGCTGCCTGATCGGTCCGGTGACCGAACAGAAGGCTTAGCCTGCGAAGCTCAGAAATCGCCCAATATAAGGGTGGATCGGTCTGGTGAACGATCCACGACCTGGGATCGGTCTGGTGATCGGTCCAGGAGAATCTCAAAGAAATCGCGATTTCTAATTGAGCGTTGGGGATCGATCAGGACGGAGCCTGATCGGTCTGGAACCAGCCTGATCGGTCTGGTGACCGATCAGGAGGCTCTCTGATCGGTCCGGTGACCGATCACTTTAATTCAAACTGCACTGTCAGACGCTCTGATCGCGTCTGAACACAACCGATTCACTGCCACTTTCCGCTGATATTTGATATGCTGCTTGATTTGCTGCTCTAATGCTCTGATTGAGTTTCAGGTGACAGGGGAGGATTCAAACACTCAAGAAGAAGTCAAAGAGAGCTTTCCTTGGAGCAGGTTTGTCCCTTTCTCCACACAGGTTGCAACGGCTGGATGCAGGACTGAAGCTGCTGACTGAGGCTTGGCTGAGGGAGCTCAGGAAGGTCAGTTAGGATTCAGTGTAGCTGGCGCGTTGGCAGCTGTAGGCTGCTGGAGATGAGATCATCTGTCGCTTGGCGGAGAAACAAAAGGAACGGGAGTTGTGGTGTTCAGTAACGATTCTGATCTTAGTGCTCTTGAGTTCCTGCGTTGTGTTCCACATCAAGCTTGTTGTTCTTGAGTTCTTCAATCTTTCTGAGCAAGCTATTGAGAAGCAATCATCATTTGAACGCTTGAAGGAGAAAACAAGACGCTTGGAGTCCGACAGTGGGAAGACACGGAGAAGGGTTCTTGCGTGAGATCGCCACTAGGTGGAGCTCAGGGAAGCTTGCTGTGTTTTTGTCCTTGATAAGTGTTTGAGTAAGATCCTTCTTGTTGTTTCTTTGTGCTTAAACTATATCCTTATTTGAAACATACTGTGGAGAGGTTTCTCCACCGAGAAGGAGGTTGCTTCATATCCGGTGATTACCGGGGCTTGATCTGCCGACGATCAAGGGATCGCCCACCTTAAGGGCACGCCAAGGAGTAGGGGCAAGTTATCCCCGAACCTTGTAAAATCTCCTTGTTAGCGATCTTGCTAATCTTGCTAGTTAGGTTTTGGGTTTAAGTTTCTGCAAGTTTTATTTCCATACTTCCGCTGTGCTATCTGATAAGTTCAAGTGCAGAAATCTGATAACTATTAGAAGAAGAAGTGATTGGCTATATTCACCCCCCCTCTCTAGCCATCTCGTTCCCAACAATGATAACACAGGAAGGAGGTTTGCCATATGTTCCTTATTTGAGATAAGGTAGGGTAAAATAATTTGACACTTTCTTTTGTGCATAACTTTGAACAGTAAATCTCAATAAATCTCATAAATAACATGGAATCACAGAGTGGAGGGTGTGATTTCTAGACTTAGGTTGATGCTGAGATGTGCAGCAGATCAACATAGGTAATACCAGGATTGCTAAGAAGAAAAAATAAGTTAGAGGCTGATGTTAGAACTGCAAAGAATACTTCAAAGGAGCTGAAGACCAACATTGCAAGTTACTCCTTGAATTGCTACAAAGAGAAGAATTAGACAAATACTCATGGTGGTGATTGGTTGGATAATGTGGGTTGTCACGCACGCGGATTTCTCGCTATCAAATAAGTAGTTAAGGAATGAACATCTAGCACTTGATAAGATGTGATGATAGTAATGTGTAGTCCGTTTGGTAATTATAGAGCAATTTAGTGTTATTTGTGTGTTGGTGGGTAATTATAGAGTTTTTGCTATGAAACATTGTTTGTCATGGCAATACGTGTGTGTTGTCAGGTATAATTTTCGATATCGGTGTCAGTATAAAATTTATTATTTTTTAATTTTTTAGTATATACCAAAATATTGAAATAAATTTTTTATTTTTTGAATCAAAGCTCATTCGGAGATCTATAATTCAAAAAAAATTGCCTCATTCTAATATCCAAGTCAAAAACTATGATGTTAAGAAGTTTGCTACACAATTGTAATAGCTATTTTTTGTAGCTGCTACACGTTGTTACAGCTATTATTGTTTAACTGCTACACGTTGTAGTAGCTACTATCGAGCAACTGCTACAACTATATACTAAACTTTCAAAAAATCATAACTTCTGACTCGGATATCAGAATGAGATGATTGTTTTTTAAATCAAAGTTTGTTGAGAGATCTATCATTCAAAAAAAGATTACCTTATTCTAATATTTGAGCAAAAAGTTATGATATTCGTAAGTTTACTACACAATTATAGCAGCTATTGTCGAATAGCTGCTAGAACTGTATAGCAAATTTTTGATGACCATAATTTTTGACTCGGATATCAGAATGAGGTGATTTTTTTTTGAATCAAAGCTCATTCAGAGATCTATAATTTAAAAAAATATCGCCTCATTTTGATATCCAAGTCTAAAATTATAGTATTCAGTAGCTATTACACGTTGTAGTAGCTATTGCGGAATAGCTGCTACACTTTATAGCAGCTACTATCGAGTAGCTGCTACAACTGTATAAGAAAAGTTCGTTTAGAGATTTATAATTCAAAAAACAAAAGATTACCTTATTCTGATATCCGAGTCAAAAGTTATGATATTCGTAAGTTTGCTACATAATTGTAGCAGCTATTGTCGAGTAGCTGCTACAATTGTATAACAAACTTTTGATGACTATAACTTTTGACTCGAATATCAAAATGAAATGATTTTTTTTAAAATTGAAGCTCGTTTAAAGATATATAATTTTAAAAAAATCACCTCATTCTAATATCCGAGTAAAATATTATGATATAAAAATCATACCACGAGGTAAAGAGATGTTACAATCATTCTGATATTATGTCATAAGTTATAATATTTGACCCAACCATATATAAAAATGTATATTAAAGGTAAAGGGAGGTTACAATCATTCCACGAGTATGAAATGATAATGTAAAAATTATTCTTGCACATATCGTTGACAAACATCTATAACACAAAATATTACAATTCAGTTCTCAGGTAAGGACTATATTAAAAGTGTAAGGATGAGACAAACACACATCATTCTCACAAGTTTCTTCATGGGCCTTGTCAAATTGTTGAATATACAACTGATTCAGTTACAACCTAACTCCAAAAAGGAAAATGAGGAGATTAGTAAAGAACATAACAGCTAAAACTCCATATCCATTGTATGTAGATCATAAAACTCATAAAACACAACTCTTAATAAAAAAGTACCAATCACGTGCTAAAATTACTAACTGTTAAATACATATAAAAAAGAAATTTAAAATGATAAATTATAAATTGAAAAAAATTAATTCATTGAACTTACATTTTGACGATATTGGCCAACGATCATATTTGTATGTCCTAAATTTGGTAATTCTTCTTGCTTTCTACCAACTCTTTCACCCTATAGACAAAGAACTTACCTTCAATGTTAACAAATAACAAAAAGCAAAATCAATTATATTTAAAGCATAAAACTAAAGTATAATCAATTCAACCTTGGCTTGGTTTCTACTCTTTGACGCTGCCTTTCTCACGATTTGCTCAATTTTGAATTATTTTCTTTTTGTTAGTGGAAGTCCACGAGATCTTATTTTTAGTGGAGTGTGAAACTTCTTGCTCTTAATTCTTGATTCCCCATGTATCCTGTTGCTACCTTGATCGTCATCCAACGAATCAACAATGTTAATATCCGTAAGCCTTTGTTTTGTTTCTTTCAATATCTCCGTTAAAATAGAGAACCTCTCATAATTTTTTAAGGCTAAGCTGATGCACTTCTTGTAATAAGGGTTGAAGATTATTATATTTTATCTTTCTTTTTCATGATAACAAGAATCATCATAAATATTGGTGATGCATTGATACCCATGTTTAATGTCTTTGCATCATCGTTCCAAAATATAATTTTTTAGAAGTCTAGTGATATTTCTTTTGACAAGAACAGAAATCAAATGACTACACAAAATTCCTCGAAACTCAAAGAGATGACACAAACACGTCATCTCACATTCTACTCTACTATATTATACCAACAATTAAACACCTTTTAGAGTTGCTCCCTCATTTCTCAATAAAGTTTCCACCAGTTCTTATACGATAGTTGATCTTCTTGCTTCACAAACGAAGTGTTACAAAACATTAAACCTCTCATTTGGTCTTGAAACAACTTGAATATCTTGCTAGTGTAGATACTTTGACCCCCAGCTACGGCGCATTTTGCAGGAATTTTCCCTCCAAATGGGGCGCGAACCCTGGGACGCTGGACTTTTAGACTGCCCACTGCGAGCGCTTCCCGATTTACCCTGGTGACCGGTGGGAAATTTCCGTGGGGCCGGGCCGATCACCCCAGGTTCAATTTGTCTGCTGCCTGGTTCATCATTTTTTAGTGTAGACACTTTGAAACTGCTTTTTAATTGGATGACCACTAATAACCGGAATGATTGAATTCAAAGACGCAAAATCAAAATTATTGTCCTATCAATCTTGCTTTTCAAACCGCTATTATACTGTTCAACAAACTACTTTAAAGTTATTTTCAAATGAACATAATTATAAAAAAACATTCATACTCTCACTTTTTTGATTTGTCAACAAATTGCTTCAGAAGTCAAAGAATAATAAATAATATTCTTTAAGTTTTTTATTATCAACTTATAGTTGACATGACTATCAAACATGGCTGGAATTTTTTCATAATATACCAAAGACATAAGTAATGATAAGATTCTAGAAATACCTCAAGAATTGTAATTTCCATGGTTTTGCACTAATTTGTAATAATACCTCGTGAAGCTTGTCCTCTCATGTATGTCAACCATGATTTAAATATTCAAATGAAGGTTTTAGAGTCTTTGTCGCGCCACGAGGAGTCACTCAACTGATATAAATCAGACAGCATCTCCCTTATATGATGGACAATATGATTCCTCAATACAAGGCTGGCATACACGTCCTACAAATACTTCAACCAAGACAACTAGAATAAGGAACGTAAAAGAGATAACACATGCATAAATTACACTAAACATACCTAACTGTAGATCGGTTCAAGTTACAACAAATAACCAACATACAACCAAAACATCACGATACAAGTCACAAGACTATCCGAAATACAAATCCATAAATCAAAAGAAAATACAATGTACCAACAAGTACAATGTCAATATAAATCGACTCGATGGGTAGGGATTGACTGTCGGGATCCTCTCATGGCAACTCCAAGTGTATCATTCTGAAAATCAAAAACATAAACAGTGGTGGTGAGTCCGGGTGAACTCCACGGGTATAGAGATAAGATATACATGATGATAAAAAACTATACAAGCAGTGTTGAGGCAATCTATGGTCTGTGTGACCATGTGTTTTGACATTTGATCAAATGATTTAAATTAGGTTCACCCTTGTATTTGATATGTGAAATTAAGTGTGCAGGTTCTGTAGGATACACATAGATTTATCTTGACAGCTTCGGGTCCGGTGATGGATGGAGCATCTGAGAGACCGTGGATAAGGCAACAATGAGGAGCCGAGGGAAGCACACTTCGAGGCATATGTGAAGGATGACATGGAGATGAACCGCGAACTTGTATGTATCTGAGGAATGAGAGCTAAAGTGAAGAAGGCTTGAAGGCAAGAGTCAAAGCTGCATGAAGAGTCAAGTGAGTCGTGAGGGTCTGAGTGCGAGTGAAATGTACTCGAGAAGGGAAACCCTAGGTTTAGGGTTTCACCAGTCGATTGTGTGGGATTGAGATTGAGTGATAGAGGGGGGGGGGTGAATATCGCTTCACAAAAAACTTTGGATTTAACACTTGAATAATTAAGCAAAGTACACAGTGGAAGCTTTGAGAATAAGCGTAGGAGTTAGAGAGAGAAAGAGAGAAAGAAGCGGAAACAAGAAACAAAACACGATCGCTAACTCAGGTTGGTTTTACTTGCTTCGGAGTCTTGACCGACTTCTACTGCAAGGCCCACGATCCTTGACTGTTTATTTTGGGCGTTACTAATAATCGGAAGAATATTTACAATTTACAAACTGAAGTGTGTAATAAAAAATTAACAATTGTATCGACTCCTAAAATGAGAGGACATATCTTCGTTCGAAAAGTCGGACGACATTTAAGCGTTATCAGAACTTCGGTCACACAGTACATAGAAGAAGAAAGTGATCGCAGTGTTTGAATTGATCTTTTGGACTGCTGCACTTGACCCCTTTTTATTGTACTTACTCAAGCGCCTGAATGACCATTCAAGCACCCCCGTTGCAGCGTATCGGGCGAAAACTCTATCTGCTACCCAGTCAAATTCTATCCTGGCCAGGCGCCTGAGTCCTTTTCAGGTGCCTGAGTGTTGACATGGATCCTCCACTCAGCACTCGCCACGACAGCCATGTTAGTGATATGAGAAAAGTGTCCTAAGGCAATTGCCTTATAATTGTAATCATTTATTTTAATAAATAAATATTCACTATTCGAGTATACATGTTTGTGTATTTGATTGAGATCTTAAACTCATTTACTGAATGTCCGCAATACAATTCACAATATGAGAGAATTTGTGATGAATTCACAACTAGTGATTATCTCTACATGTGCAATTGTGAAGTATTGAAATTGTCCCTAGTCGATGAATTGATAAATACGGACACTATCAATTCTATTGAGACTAGCATGCGTTATTCTCTAATTAGCTGATTCTCACTGGCTGGTGACATTGAGATGTCCGGAGATAAACATGAATGCTAGTTAAGGGAACTAGTTCATTGGAGTGACTGGCTGTAAAACTTCATATGGTAGTCTACATATAGATATGTCAGTGAAGTTCTTACTGCAGCTTAAGTGCGATGTTCCTTTGACTTGCGGTGTTCAAGTCATCTTGGTCATGAAGACTTATACTTTGACATCTTAAGCAAGCATCTCCAAGGAGGTGTGGACCCAGGATGATTGTGTATAAGGCGAAGTGCCCGAAGATGTTTGAACAACCTACAAAGGATTCACCACTCCTTGCGGGGAGATGTATACCCGAGGCCTATCGTCGGATTGTTACTCGAAGCCTCTGGCCAGAGCATAACATGTTCAGAGTATGAATCTCTTAAATACATGAGAGTAATTAGAATCCGTAGGACGAGAAAACGTTACTTAGGCTAGGTGTGACGTAGTCAGCCTAGTGGGGACTGACACACATAGATCATGTCCTGAACCAAGTGGGTATAAGATGGTGAAGGGAATGGGGCACGATTCATTATAGCTGCTGAAGGGTTTCAGAATTGTTTCTGAGGTCAACCGTTGATCTTTCGATTAATTGGGGATCATGATGTACTACTAGGTGCCACTCATGATCGTTCTATAATTTATTAATTATAGACGGCCAACATAAATCGAAAGCCTATTTAGTCACACACACTACGAGTAATCCGAGGGATTTAAAACGAGTTGAAAATTGGATTTTCCAATCAAGAGAGATTAAGTTTGTTTGAGCCAAACGATAAGTCGAATCTGAATTTTTCAGTGACGCATCGGAAGCGTAAAATGGCTAAGTCTTTTGAAGACTTAATAGATGAATTAAATAAGTTTAATTCATTGGGGCTTGGCTTGGATGGGTCGGCCAAAGAGGGCCTCCATCCTCTTTGCTTGGCCGGCCACAACAAAGGGAGAGAACCAAGTTTTAGTTCAATTTATAAAATAAACCAAGTGTGGTTTGTTTTATAAAATTATGGATGATATAAATTTTTATATAATAAACCATGGTTTGGTTTATTTTTCATGGAAATTAAAATGAACCATGGATTGGTTTATTTTATAAAATCAATCATGGATTGATTTACCATGATAAGGAAATTTATTCCATAGGAGAGAAGAGACTTGATTGATTTTTATCATGAATTAAAATATGATTTTAACCATGATATAAAATCAAACTTGGCATGATGGAATAAGTTATTCCATATTTAAGAGGCTTGATGGTTGAGAGGCCACTATATAAAGGACCCAAGGCAAGGCTTGGGAAATAATCGAAGCGATGAAGGCATAGGCTCTCTCCCTCTCTTTCTCTCCTTCTCTTCTCCCCTTCTTGTCGTGCGCCAACCAGCCCCAAGAAGGAGCACCAGCTGGCCGCCCCTGCCCTTTCCCTGCCGACCATCACCTGCTGCCGGAGAAGGAAGCTCCGACCATCTCTTGGCCGGAAGAAGGTGCTGCCGGAATTAGAGTTTGCCGCAAGGATCTTTTTGCCGCAAGCCTCTTCTTTTGCTTCGCCTGAATTTTGATTCCGGCCATCCTTTTGTGGTTAGTCTTCCGACTTCTCTCTTGGTTTTTCTTGTCGCGTTCTCGGAGAATCTAGTAGTTCTCGAGAACACGAAACTCGTGACTTTGAGAAGTCATCCCGAAGATACTCGGCGTGGACGCCAATAGAGGCGGAGCTTCCAAGGGACGCTTACCGTTGGATCTCATCCCTTCCTTCGAGTTACGCGAGGTAATACGTAAATTAGTTTACATTTCTGCAAAATTTTAAATATATGATCATGTCTACACAAGATAAAATTGCATGCTTAGATGTGTGGTTAAATAATTTGAGAAATTGTTTATGCTAAACCTTCCGCTGCACGTAATTAATTTTAAAATTACGAACCCGCATCTATGTCAACATGCACCCGGTCCCAACAAGCCAATATTCTGACCGTTGCACCAGCTCAGCCGCCATCTGCCAGCTCTTAGGTGCCTTAGTCCCATTCAGGCGCCCTAGTTAAGCTACTTTTTTCCTTTTAGCTGCAACAAGGGTTAGTTCCATACATCCAATAATATATAATTGAAACATGTATGAATCACAGCCAATGTTGTCTTGGTCCTGACTTTTAGGTTTCATCCAAAACCCTAGGTTAGACCGACGCCTAATGTTCCCTCTCCGAGGAATGCGTTCTCACCTACTCCTCTCAGGTGAGTTTACCTGTTGTCACCCAGAACCTCCGATTGGACTTTTGCTCGACCTCTGAGAACCCAGAACTAGACGACGTTCGACCTTGACCCGTCTCGACTCCTGTCCGCGATCCCCGCTCGACAAAGTCTTTTGCTCGGTCCCCCGGACCAAGTCTTCGTGCTCGGTTTTACTTGCCAAGTCTTCATTGCCCTATCCCCGACCAGGACTTCGTGCTCAACCCTGCAAGTCAAGACTTCTTGCCTAGCTTACCTAGGACTTTCCTGCAATCTCCACAAATCCATTAGTACAACATACCGGCTTAACTTGAACCCTTTGCCACTTATCAAAACAAGGTTCGATCTAGTGCTTTCGACACCAACAATCTCCCCCTTTTTGATTATGGCAACCCAGTTTAAAGTTAAGCTAAAATAAGTTTTAATAGAGAAATGAAATTTCTTTAAAGCTCTCCCCCTTAACCAGTTATCTCCCCTAGATCATTTAATAACTGTGTTTATAGAGGAGATGACATTTTTTAAAATAGACTTAGTTTTATTCAAGTGTGAAAAAGTTTAGAGACTATGTTAACTTTTGAAAAGATGTAACTAATTAAAACTACTTGTTAGAACATTTGTTTCGAAAAAACTGAGTGCTTTCAAAAACTAAGTATAGAAGAGAGATTAATTTTTCAAAATGCTAAGTCATTTAAAAATAGGTTCTAAGCATTTAAAAAACTTAGCTTTTGAATGACCAAGTTAATTCTAATTTTTTTTTGAAAATACTAAGTATTTTAAACTCCTTTTCTTTTAAAAACATTTTGAATTTTTCTAACCAGTCTAACCACTTTGAACTCTTTTCTTTCTCTCTCTCCCTTTGCCATATATCAAAATCATGTATGTAATATAAGGGCAAGAACATAAAAAATGACTAAAGTATTCACAACAAAAATGACTAAGTGTATCAGAGCGAGTCATTTTAAGCAATATAATAAAAAAAATATCTAAGTCTAGGCTAAGTCTAAGTCAAGTTTAGACACCTTTATTTTGAATCCAAGCATGAATAATAAAAAATTAAAAATAATTTTAAATATTCAAAAATAATATCAATTCCTTTTAGGCACCTATCTAACGTTTTAGCTACTTGTTGACTATAATAAATAGCAGTTTTCACTTAGGTTAGTTAAGTCAAGTATATTTCATAAATCAGTTCAATTAGCCAGAATACTTGACTTGATTAATTTGAATTGTATTTATAACGCCCCCAACTTGTGTCGATGCATTGATTTTGAAACATCCAAGTCTAGGGCAACAATTCTAAGCATCTCAACCCAGTATAGGTTGTTAATCAAGTTAACCCTAATGTGCTTGTGAGATGCTGATTTCTAAATCTATGGGAGTATACATACTAGGGTTATGCTAAGCTAAGTCCATGTTGAAGAAAGACCATAGTTTTAAAGGGGGTAGTTTTAAAATTAAAGTAAAACTAAGTTTAAAAAATAATAAATTTTGAAAATAAAATTTTGAAGTTATTTTTAAAATCAGAATCAGGCTAAGAATTTTAGAGAATTCAAAATTGAATCAAAATCAAATATTAGAAATCCTACTCTACTAAGCACATACCAAGTTGTCTTCTTAATGAAAACTGAACTCAGACTCAAGTAAGGGCTTAGTGAAAATGTCTGCTAGGTTAGATTTGGACTCTATATGTTGAAGGACAATTTCACCCTTAGTTACGTGGTCTCTAACAAAGTGATGTTTCACTTCTATATGTTTAGTCCTAGAATGATGGATTGAGTTTTTGGTAAAGTTTATAGAACTGATATTATCAATAAAGACCTTAGTTTGGGTATAGTCTAGGTTAAAATCCTTAAGGGTATGCATCATCCTTAAGAATTGAGCTACACATTCCCCTAAGGCAACATACTCTGATTCAGTTGTAGATAAGGCAACACAATGTTGCTTTCTACTGCACCAACTAACTAGATTCTGACCCAACAATTGACAGCTCTCACTTATACTTTTTTTAATCTAGTATACAACCTGCATAGTCTGAGTAAGAAAATCCTAATAATTTAAAGCTGGAAGTCTTAGGGTACCAAATACCTACATTTAGGGTGTCTTTAATATATCTAAAGATTCTTTTAACTGCAGTTAAGTGGGACTCATTAGCATAGGTTTGGTACCTGGCACAAATACCTACTGCAAAAAGGATATTAGGTCTACTAATAGTTAGGTAAAGTAAACTTCCTATATCACATCTATAATACTTTAAGTCAACTGACTTACCTTCAGGGTCATTATCTATTTTAGCATTTGTAGCTATAGGAGTACTTAAGTTTTTTGAATTTTCCATTTTGAATTTCTTAATCAATTCTTTTGCATATTTTGATTGGTGAACATAATTTTCATATTTGTTTTATTTAATTTGAAGTCCTAACAAGAAGGTCAGTTCACCTATTAAACTCATTTCAAATTCATTTTCCATAATTTTAATAAATTCTTTTAAGAAATTAGTATTAATTGATCCAAATATTATATCATCTACATAAATTTGGACTATAAAAATGTCTTTTTCTAAGGTCTTAACAAATAGGGTTGAGTCAATTTGGCCTTGGTTAAAATCCTTAGAAATTATGTAAGCGGATAGTCTTTCATACAAAGCCCTATGTGCTTGTTTTAAACCATAAAGAGCTTTTCTATGTTTGAATACATGGTTAGGGTAGTCTAAATCTTCAAAACCTGGGGGTTGTCCTACATAGACTTTCTCTTTTATAAATCCATTCTGGAAGGTAGACTTAACATCTATTTGGTATAATTTGAATCCTTTATGGGCTGCAAAGGCTAGCAACATTCTAATTGACTCAAGTCTAGCTACAGGGGCATAGGTTTCATCATAGTCTAACCCCTCAACTTGACTAAAATCTTAGCCACTAAGCGGGCTTTGTTTCTCACTATTTCACCTTGGTCTTTTAACTTATTCCTAAACACCCACTTAGTGTCTATAATGGACTTACCTTCAAGTTTAGGTGTTAAGTCCCAGACTTGGTTTCTATCAAATTTGGCTAGTTTCTCCTGCATAGCAATGATCCAGTCTGGGTCAAGTAAGGCTTCTTCTATGGTCTTAGGTTTAATCTTTTAAATCAATGCAACCTAACTTAGGTTTCTATTGGAGGATCTTGTTCTGACCCCTAAGGTTGGATCACTCATAATTTGGTCAGTTGGGTGATTTAGTCTGGGTTTCTTAGGTCTCCTAGAACTTGGTTCAACTTCAGGTCTGGTTGGTAGGTTTTGAGTTAGTTCAGGCACATACTGTTGGATCTAGGGTTGGCAAGAGGGGGGTGAATTGCCCTTGAAAAAGAAAATGAATCTTTTGTCTAACTTTGACAAATATATTTGTTAGTCCAAATAGAAATAATAAACATAAAACAAATAGAACAAACTGAAAGAAAGAGGCAATTGGATTTACTTGGTTTGCAACCGGGGAGGTTGCTAATCCAAGGATGAATATAGCTCGATTCTCTTGAATATATCTCTTTTGGGAGGAGAAGCCTCTTACACGTGGAAAGCTCAGAAAAAGAAGAAAACAATACAATGAACTAGTTTGCTATTGCTTGGAATGTGTTGTATGTTGAAACTGAGCTTCAGGGGTCTATTTATTGCCCCGGTGAAAACTATCCGTTTACTGACATGGCAGTTACATGGTGCCCGAGAGTTCTTGGGCGCCAGACAAGTGGCTCGAAGCTTTATCCAAAGGCAACGATTGCAAACGGCTAGAACTATTCTTCTTGGGCGCTTGATACCACACATGCGCCTGAGTACTCGGGCGCTTAGTGGTTAGGCGCCCGTGAGCGTACGGGCGCCCATCAGTCCTCTTGTTCAGCCAATGCTGACCAGTCTCTGGCTTGACTTGCTTCGCCTTCTTGGGTGAATTCTGGCTAACTGGAGTTAGGCTAACCCGAACCTGATTCTTGCCTTTCGCCCCTCGAGCGTCCTTCCTCCCTACTTCTCGTCCCTCGGATACCGCGCGCGTCCTTCTCGTTCCACCAGCATACTCTTCCGCAGAGCTCTGCGCCCCTCGGATGCACCGAGCCCGTCGACTCCCTTTTTGTGCCATCCTTCTCGACCGCTGCATCTTCCACTTGACTTCCTACGCTCCTAAGTTCTTGTATACTTAGACACAGGGATTATACACACCAGAACATAACTTAAATCGGTTGATCACATCAAAACCAGCCAAGGGTAATTACAATCTCTCCCTTTTTGATGTGTATCAACCCGAGTTAAGTTAGGGTAAACAAATAATAAAAAAACATGTATATATAACAGTGTAAGTTCTAAAAATAAAATAAAATTTAGAGTTTACCCCTTAACTTAACACTACTTCTCCCCCTTTGATCACAACAAAAAAACTTAAATAGTTAAGGGAAAAAAAATCAAAGTTTTTCTAACATTTTTTTAAAAACATTTTTAAAGTATTTTTTTCATGAATTGATTAAACACTGAAAAAACTTTAAACTAATTTTTCAGAAGTAGTTATCTAAAAACATTAAAAAAAATCAACAGTTTAAAATATTTTTTGGAATTCAATATAAATTTTTACCAACAAGATTTATTAAAAACTTGGATGGAACATAAGATCTGGGTATTTTTGTAATTTGACCCCTGTGATACCTAAAATACCAGTTGAGTTTTTCATAATATTTAATTTTTAAATTTTGTAAACATCTTGAACATATATAATTGTTTTTCACATTATCAATTTAAATTTTTAAAATTTTATTTTCAAGTTTTAATTTATCAAACATTTCTATTGGGCAGGAAAAAGATAATTATTTTTTTAAATCTTTATTTTTATTTTTAACTTTGCAGATAAATTTTAACATGGCTTTTATTCCAGAGTAATGTTGATCAAGAGGTAGAAAACATATCTCACTTACCATGTCACTTTTAAAGCTCGAAGCTCCCCCTTCGATGCTGCTGTCCTCTGAGGTGACTCTCCCTTCAACGACGCTCTCATCTTCCTAGTATGACGCTATCATGGCAAGTCCAGCGTGTTCCTCGAGATCTGAGTCTTTTGATGAAGACTCGTCCTACGTCGCCTTTAGGTTGTGTGTCTTTTTCTTCGGTGCCCTTTTTCCTTTATTTTTCCCTTTGGGGCAGTTTTCCTTTACGTGTCCTTCGTTACAGTTGTAACATCGGATCTTTCTTTGCTTCTTACCCTGCATCTTATTAAATTTTTTAGTCTTAAAGTATTTGGATAATTTTCTTACCATGTATGCTGTGTTTTCATCACTTTATGAAGAATCCTCTTCATGTTGGATCCTCCTCGTGCCTAGGGCGATGTTGTCCGTTTTCCTTATTCTTGCACATCTGGATTCGTGAAGTTCCAGAGTTAAAAAATATAGGGATCTCCTGACGACATAAACACAAAAACACAACGGAAACAAGATCCCTCAAGCGATCAATGCGAAAGAAAAACTCGTACGAAATTCATCTTGCTAGTAGAGCTATTTATGTGTATACCTTTGAAGCGTGCCCTTGCGTTTATCTCGCTCGTCCAAGCTACGCCGGATCTCTTGCGTGTTCAAGTGTCCGTGCCTCTATACGTATACACACGAACACAATCTCTCAACTTCGGAGAAGAATTACCTTAGTTGTGCTAGCAACTTGAGGTTGTTCACAAAACCACCAAGAACCCCAAAGAAAGGGTTTCGACCAAGAGGGAGAAGAGGAGGAAGAGATGACTTAACTTCATTCAAATGACAAGAAAACTCTTTTATACTCATCTCATGAATATGAAGAGTTTTTTGTCCCTTTAACTTCCCTTTATTAAAGTCAATAAAGAGTACATCTTCTCATGTGACTCTTTAACTTCTCTCCATTCAATGAAGAGAATCTTTTAATCCTCCTCTATTATTAATTTATTAAACATTTTAATTAATTAATATCTCATCCAAATGTGGTTGAGTCTAATCTAAATGAGTCTAACTCAAATTAGATCTCAATCTCATAATCCAATTGGATTCACTTGAGTCTAACTCAATCAATCCAATTCGGATCAAATCTTAGTCAAACTAAGATCAATTAATCTCCAAAGCATCGTGTCCTTAGTGTGTGACCCAATAGGTTCTTGTAACGTTGGCAATGTATCTAAACCGCTTTAGACAGATAAGCAATGAGCGACATTTAGCAATGCTTCATTGCTGCCCAAGTAATAAGAAAGTCGAGATCCGACTTATCCTCCGTGACTATGACAATGTATGACCTTGTCCTTCTATCCTCGATATCTAGATTGACCAATGATGCATAGACTGTGTCATCCTTGATCAATCTTTGTGTTTCTTGATCCCCAAGTATACTCACTCAAATAAATGAGCTCAATATATCATATTGACTCATTTGAGCATGACCATGCGTTTTAGCAGTCCTACTAGATCAAGGGGCCCACAGATATCACTCCCGTCATATGGGAGGGATAGATCCCATCTACATCACTTATATCTCTCTGCATAATTTATTATATACCCAGTGATCGCCTTTATAGTCCACTTTGTTACGGGTGACGTTTGACGATACCAAAATACATAACTCCTCATGTAGAGAACTGTAGTGACTTCAGGTCTAAGGACTATTCATACTAATAGTCACATGAGAAAGTTTATGACACTCATATGGCAATCTATGAAACTTTCTCATGGCGGGTCAATTCAGTACACATTCTCTAATGTATACCCATGTGTCAACTTGATATCACATATCCATGACTTGTGAGCTCAAGTCATCAATTGACCTACATATTAGTCTCCATGCATTAATATTATCCTTGAATATTAATGCTTGACTAGGAATGGTTTAGTGTAGTGTTCTCTACATTATCTCACTATCGATTCAACCAATCGATATGATGTAGATAAGAACCTATTACCCAAGAATATTATTATACTTAGTTATTTGGCACAAGTATAAAGTAAGTATTATAACCAAACATGCCTTTATTAATGATATAATATGATACAAAAAGTCCCTAGTCAATCATCACATAATTGGCTCTAGGGCTCCTACTAACAAAAAATATTCTTCTAAGGTATTTACCTCAAGCTCCTTAGAAATGTAGTAGGTGTCGATAATTGAACTCCAATTCGAGGTCCTCGGGAAGGCGTTCAATGCGTACCTTTGCGCATCCTGATTGCTTACCGTTTCTCCGAGAGTGTTGAGTTCTGTCATCAGCTCCTTAATCTTAGCATGAAGTTGTGCAACCGACTCTCCATCTTCCAGTCGAAGATTGCTGAGTTGATTCCGAAGCAGATCTTTTTTTGCTAATTTGGCTTCGGTGGTAGCTTTATAGAGTTCAAGGAACTCTCCCAAAGTTCCTTCGCCGATTGGTAGTTACCAATTCAGTTGATTTCTTGTGCAGGAAGTATGGTCAGCAGATGGTATTCTGTTTTTCCGTTTGCTATGAAGTCAGCCTGTTACTTCTTAGTCCACAGGCTTTCATCCTTGGGTTTATTGTCTGCGTCCTTTGGAGCTACAAAACTATTTTTCATTATTAAAATTAATTCAAAATTGATTTTGAAAAAATCCTGCATTTTGCGTTTCCAGCTCGCGAACTCCCCCTCGAACTTGGGCGGGTAGATGACTGGTCCGACCATTTTGTAGTTGCTTTAGACGGTGGTTAGTCCTTCTGGAGCGTCCTGGCTTTGATACCACTTGTTGGACCGAGGGTCAGCAAAAGGGGGTGAATTGCCCCTGAAAAAGAAAATGAATCTTTTGTCTAACTTTGACAAAGATATTTGTTAGTCCAAGTAGAAATAATAAACATAAAACAAATAGACCAAACTGAAAGAGAGAAGCAATAGGATTTACTTGGTTTGCAACTAGGGAGGTTGCTAATCCAAGGATGAATATAACTCGATTCTCCTGGATATATCTCCTTTGGGCGGAGAAGCCTCTTACACGTGAAAAGCTCAGAAAAAGAAGAAAACAATATAACACACTAGTTTGCTATTGCTTGGAATTTGTTGTATGTTGAAACTGAGCTTCAGGGGTCTATTTATAGCTCCGGTGAAAACTATCCATTTGCTGACGTGGCAGTTACAGTGCGCCCGAGAGGACTTGGGCGCCTGACACGTGTCCCAAAGATTTATCCAAAGGTAACGGTCGCAAATAGCTAGAAATAGTCTTCTTACCACACAGGCGCCTAATTGCTCGGGCGACTAGTGGTCAGGCGCTCGAACTTCCAGGCACCCAGCAGTTCTCTTGGTCAGCCGATGCTGACCAGTCTTTGGCATGACTTGGTTCGCCTTCTTGGATAATTTCTGACTAACCGGAGTTAGGCTCACCCGAACCCAATTCTGACCTTTTGCCCCTCGAGCGTCCTTCCTCCCGGCTTCTTGTCCCTCGGACACCGCGCGCATCCTTCTCGTTCCACCAGCATACTCTTCCGTAGAGCTCAGCGTCCCTTAGATGCATCGAGCCCTTCATCTCCCTTTCCGTGCCATCCTTCTCGACTGCTACGTCTTCCGCTCGACTTCCTGGGCTCCTAAGTTCCTGTACACTTTGACACAGGGATTAAACACACCAGGACCTAACTTAAATTGGATGATCATATCAAAACTAACCAGGGATACTTACACATACTAGAGTCTATCTATTCTGCGGGGTGGTGAAATCAACCTCTAAATATCATTAAGTAGGATACACGATCCAAATGTGTATATATCTCCTATATGTGTATGTCATTCATATACAACAATCAAATGCAATAAGCACAAACAAATGCACAATGCATCATATGCATATAATGCAATGACGTGTGTCACCCCTGACGCCAGTTAAGCCACAGTCACAGGATATAAGGGAACAGTCAAATGGGTAGGGCTGTGACAACTATAAGCACCCTGGTATCACTGCTATGGAGTGGCCGAGTGAATATGATACTGGCGGAGGACACCCTCCTACCCCTAGCAATGGGGGAGTCTCACTCTCAACTCCTCGTGTCACTGGGACGAGAAGGGATCTCTGGCTACTACCACACTTCGGAACCACTACCCATGAGCGGCCGAGCGGAGCAATACGGGGCAAATATACACACCCAATGATAATCACTAACCCTTGAGTGGATGTGTGTGCATATCCTGATGTGACTAGTGATGGGCTCAAACTACAAAGGAGTCGAAGATCGTCAGCATGCAATAATGCAAGGATGGTGCATAACACTAACATAAGCAACACCCACTAAGTCCTCATATATACCTCAATGTGATATGCACATGTCTGAATTATATATCATGATCTACAAATAACCTACTAGGTACACATGTAAAGTATAACTAGTGATTAATCAAAGCCAAATACGAGGGGACATATCACTACTTTTATACACATATGCACACATGGCAAACATCGAGACTGTATGGAACTAAACGGGGATCATCTAAAGAGTAAACAACACATGTCAAGTAATGGTATACAAAAGTAGATATAACGTATAAACCTACTGCTATTTATAACAACCATGCACAACAATATGACAATATCTAAAAAGATAAGTCAATGATACCTGCCTCCAATAGAAGAATCTGTATAAGTAGAGAATCTCTCATCCAATAATCATCAACATTAAATCCAAATCAATGCCCTGTATCAAAGGCTTAGTGCTTAACTACAATATCACATGTTACTTAGCTAAACAAGTTATTCTACTCAATTAGGATTCATTCTGATTATCATGTTTCATTTAATTATCCGTAATTAAATGATTAGCTCTTAATTGTTCCAAGTTATCAAGATTAGGTTTATGTTAGGTTTTTGAACCCAAATTTATCAGGTTTAGGTTATTAGATTTAATCTCAAATTAAAGCTAAGGATACATCATGAATACTAATCCCATATAACCCAAGGCTTGAATTACCATAACCTAGGGATAATTACAATAACAATTATGAAATATGGTTCAACCCTACTAACTAGGCATGCCCATTCCAATCCAAGCTCACGACAAACATCACCACGATGATCACAAAAACTACCCATCCAAAGATCCAAAGCAACACAAGAGCTAAACCCCATAACAACTCTGCCCATAAGATGAAGCTCACGATAGTATTCCTCCACAACAACATCATACAAAAATCTCATCCAACCAAAACCTTACACCTCCGAAACTTAACACAAATATTAGCTCCACTTCCTCATTATCCTCACGACAAGAAGAAACCAAATCCAAAAATTTTGAATCAACATCAAATCCCCAACCCCAGGTGGCTTCCCAACCGATACAGGAACTACTTCAAGCCCTAGCTCATGATAATCATAAGGACAAGGCAAAAACAAAAAATCTACACCCATATCAGCCCTCAAAACTCACGGCAGCACACATTAGCTGATTTCAAATTCAACAAAACAAAATTGTGGATTCAAAATAGATCAACGGAACTACAATTTGAATCAAAATGGTTCTTCATATAGAACAATCAAAACACTCAGATTCAAACATTTATGCTCACAGTAGGAAAAATGAGAGCAAATAGAGCATTACACAGATCAAGGTAAGCAAGGACATGGCTACATCCAAACTGTTCTCATGCTCAACCAAAGATAAAACTTACTATATCTTTGCCTTAATTCATCTGCGTACCTCCACTTCTACAAATTCGGCAACAATCGGGCTGGGAGAAATTGAACAGTTGGCGGCGGCAGAAGAAATCGCCGTTGTGGAACCAAGCATCGATCACTGAATTTTAGGAAAAACGACTAATCTAAGAGCTAGATCTCAGACCTTACCTACTTAAGCCCAGATGGGTTAAGCTCGATAGTCGGCCTTAATGCTAATGCTGCCGATCTTCTACCCTCACGTGAGATGGACTTCGAAGGGGTGGGATCGAGAGGAGGGGATTTTGTGGCGAAAGCTTCGTGAGAAGGGGAGGGATTGAGATTGCTTTGAGTTAATTAAATTAGCATTTATTTCTGAATTTTTATGAATTTTTGAGTTAATTAAATCTGAATTTTCTAAATTAATTAAATCTGACTTTTTATTAATTAAATTGTTTAATTTCAAATTTTTTGAATTAATTAAATCTATATTTTCAAAAATTTTAGATTTATTAATTAAAATTTCAGAATTAATATTCTTAGAATTATCATTTTCAGATTTATTAATTCCAATTTTAGAATTAATTAAAGTTGACTTTTCACAGTCGATGTTATCAGAGTTGTCAAGAGAATTATATATTAATATTTCATCATTATCTTGAGAATTATTTTAATTAGAATTAATATTTTGGGAATTATCTAGATTTAAGATATCAAAATTAATTTTCAAAATTGTAGTAATAATAGCAAAAATTACAAAACTAATATTTAAATTTTAATATTATTCAAGTCTTTAAAATCCTTATCATTTGTTTTAACATGCAATATTTTTAACTTATCATATAAATAATCTAATTTGACAAAAAAAATCAACATTATTATTATATACATTTTCTAAATTGCTAGAAAAATCATGTAACTTTGTAGGAGTTACCGAAATATTTTTGCAGAAATTAAATTTTTGTACTTTCTTTACCTTCTTCGCATTTACTGGCATTGTGGACATGCTTATCCTCCATTCTGAATACTAGTTCTTTGTAGTACCTGTTGGTGCAGGCAACACCTAAGTCAAACCTGGGTTTTGATAATGGCAAAGGGTTCAGAAGTTAAGATGTTATTGTGATCTAACTTGTTCACTGAGTGTGCAGGAAGAAGTCCTAGGTACACTAGGCAAGAAGTCCTGACAAAGGGCTGGGCAAAAAAGTCCTGGTTAAGGACTGGGCAAGAAGTCCTGACCGGAAGTCGGGCAAAGAAGTCCTGGTCGAGGACTGGGCAAGAAGTCCTGACAAGGGGCTGGACACCGAAGACCTGACTGGAAGTTGGGCAAGAAAACCTGACCGGAAGTTGGGCACGAAGACCTGGTCAGGTGGATTAGGCAAAAGTCCAACCGGAGGAGTCGGTTGGCAAAAGGTAAACTCTCCTGAGAGGAGTAGGTGAGGATGCGTTCCCCGTCAAGGGAATAGTAGGCGTCGGTTCGACCTAGGGTTCCATTTGGGAGACCCGAAGTCAGAACCAAGACAGCTACGGCTGTAACTAATGCTTATTATGTTTTGGGAGTAACCTTAGTTGCAGGGTCGAAGGACTAGTCGTTTGCAAGTGAGGTACTTCACTGGGCCTAGGCGCCCGAATGGAGACAGGCTCCCGAATGGGCTTAGGCGCCCGTATGGATACGGGCGCCCAAGAGTGAAGGCAAAACCTAAAACATAGCTGCGAAGCCTCTGGACCAAGCCAGATCAGGCACCCGTGTGGTCACGGGCGCCCCCATCAGCTCAGGCGCCCAAGTGGAGGTGGATAAGCACTGACCAAGCCCGTGGATAAGGATTCGCGCAGGAAAGGGCACGTGTTAGGCGCCCCCAACGTCACAGGCGCCCGTATGAGCACTATAAAAGGGGGCTTGACCCCAAGGCTTCAACATCCATTCTTTCTAACGCTCCAAACACTTTCGCTCGCGCGCTGCGCTCCGGCAAAGTTCCATTTCGAGATTTCAGCGCCGACGACGATCCTCTGCTACGGAATTCGATCCATCTCGGGCGTCGGTAAAGTTTCAATTTACGAAAGTGTTGTGATTCAGTTTTCAAATTCTATATCTATACTATCAATCTGTAATAATCTTTCCGAATATAGAATTGCCCAAAGTAAACGGTCAAGGACCGTGGGCCTTGGAGTAGAAGCCGACCGCGACTCCGAACCAAGTAAAAAATCGACTTGTGTTCTCGTGCACTTTATCTTTTTCCGCTGCGTATATTCTTTAACTGTCCGAAAATTTGTTAACGATATTCACCCCCCCTCTATCGTTTTCTTCGATCCAACAGTACCCATGCTTTTGGCACTTGAGGTACTTGATGTGGCTCTTGTTCCTCCAAGCTCATGGTACTGGTTTCTCTGTTGTCACTAGTGGTGACGTCCGAATCTTACGAGTAGGGTACTTGTTTTTATAGTGCTCTCTCTCCTTGCACTTGAAGCATGTTATATGAAATTTAAAACTTGACATAATTAAATTTACCTTTTCACCCTTCTCCCCCTCAATCCGTGGTCATCTTGCTCCTTCGGCGGTGAGTCCAATCAGAGTCTCCTGCTCTAATACCAATTGTAGGATCAATACCGTCGATAGAGGGGGGAGAGGGTGAATATCGACTCTTGAGAATTTTCATCTTCTTATCATTCATTCATCTTTCTTATCAGAAATGTTAGTAGCGCACAACGAAATATTAAATAAAAACAAAACAACACAAAGATTACACGCGAGATTTATTTACTTGGTTCCCAAACCCCGAGGGTTAGTACGTTCAAGGCCTATGTACTCGGCGTGAGTCCATTAGTAGTCTCCTTTCCGAAATTTCTAGAGGCGGAGAAAACCCATCTTACAGTTCAATATTACAAGCACAAATAATTGAAATTTAAGTATAACTTGTAATAAAAGCAAACCAAAAAGAAATGACGATCCCGACTAATTCGAAAGTTCAAAGCGCAGCGTGCTTCCTCCTGGAGCCTCCTTGGTCATAGAACTTTGCCTTGACACTTTTTCTTTGCAGAGATTGAGTAGTAGGATGAAGGAATTGTTGCTTTGAAACTTCGGCTCGGACCCCTTTATATACTAGTCTCTCAGGCGCCTGTGTTGTCTTCTAGAGCACCCTTAATGTTGATCTCTATCTGATCAACTCGGTGAACCTTATCGCATGGGATAAAATTTGTGGAATGGGTCCCGAGCGCTCAGGACCATGAGGCGCTCGGCACATAGGGCGCCTGGGTCACTCGGGCGCCCGGGTCCTTTTGAACGCTTGGGAGCAGTCCCAGGCTGCAATTTTCTTTCTGCTTTGCTTTTGCTCTCCTTTCTTGCCTCTAGCTTCAAATTCTTACAAGACAAGTAAACACAAAGCAAGCAAACATCCTAAGCCCAACTTCTGTAAGTATACCTGACACACTAAGCTTTGCTTGGAGTCAACTCTCCAAGACTTTACTACATAAGGTCAACTCCTTAGGGTTTCCCACCCAACTTCACTCACTAGGACTTTTACCTTGCTTGACTTCACTCACCAGGATTTCGTGCCCGATTCGCAGTCAGGTTATCGTGCCCAGCTTCACTCATCAGGACTTCATCCACCTAGCTTCACTTACTATGACCCAGCTTCACTCACCAAGATTTTATGCCTGATTCATGACCAGGACTTCAGTGCCCAATCCTCAACCAGGTCTTCGTGCCCAATTTTTCGAACTAGGACTTTGTATCAAGCTTTACTCACTAGATCTTTGGTGCTTTGACAAAGATTTCTTTGCTAGTCATCTAATCCTGACTAGACTTCTCTTTGCCAAACATCAAGTCCTGTTTGACTTAGTCCTTGGTCTAATTGATCAGATCTAGGTTTAGTCACTCTGCCAAACATCAAGTCCTGTTTGACTTAGCCCTTGGTCTAATTGACCAGATCTAGGTTAGTCACTCTACCAAACATCAAGTCCCGTTTGGCTTAACCCTTGGTCAAACTGACCAACCCTGGGTGCTAATCACTTTGCCAATCATCAGGTCCTGTTTGGCTAACCCTTTAGTCAAACCGATCAAACTTGAGTTTACCCTACTAAACATCAAGTCCTGTTTGGCTTAACCCTTGGTCAGAATGACCAGACCTTGGTATATTGTCAAATATCAAAACCCTAGAGATTGACTGTTCTTGTCTGATGCTTTTTGCACTAACATTGTGTTTTTTAAAAATTATCCATGTGTTGGTTTTCGTAAATCAACAACACGGTAATTTTTGAAAATCAGTAACATCATGTTGTTGGTTTCCCAAAATCAGCACATTGTTATTGATTTTCGAAAATTAGGAATACGGTGTTCTCAAATCAGCTCCATTTGGTCATGCTGATTTTCTCAAACCAGCACCACCATGTGGCTAGTTTTAGAAAATCGGCACCACCATGTGAGGTTTTAGAAAATTAGCTCCATTTGATAGAACTGGTTTTCTCAAACCAACACCACCAATTGGAGTTGGTTTGAGAAAATTAACACCAGCATGTGGAGCTGGTTTTTATAAACCAGCACCACCACATGAGCTTTTATGAATTCGTCTTATACCGCTAGATGACATCAACCCTCATCATCATCTCTATTATTTTCTACCTCAACAGGTTTAGCTCCTCCTCCTTTCCCCCCATTTATTTTCTTTTTTCTTTTACCATTTTTTCTGGTTTTGAACTTGTTATTATTCATTGAAATAAAACCCTTTTAATCTATCTATTTTCTATAGATTACTGAGATTTTTTTCTTGATTTGGGTGGCAAAAGAGGAGGCCTTGTGTTCGGAGGAAGAATGTGAAGCAAATCTTTCTACTTGCATTGACTACGTGAGTGTTAAGTGCCAAGTAGATCTTGCCTTGATTGTGTTGGTGCAGACAGCACCCAAGTCGAACCTTGATTTTGATAATGGCAAAGGGTTCAAAAGTTAAGATGTTATTTTTATCTAACATGTTACTTAAGTGTGCAGATTGAAGTCCTAGCGAAGGACTGCTAGGCACCTAGCGAAGGACTGCTAGGCATCGAAACCCTAAGACCTGGCGAAGGGCTGCTGGGCACCTAGGGAAGGGCTGCTAGGAGTCTAAGACCTAGCGAAGGACTGCTAGGCACCAGGCGAAGGATTGCTTGGTACCAAAGACCTGGAGAAGGATTGCTAGGCACCAGGTGAAGGACTGCTTGGTACCAAAGACCTGGCGAAGGATTGCTAGGCACCAGGCGAAGGACTGCTTGGTAACGAAGACCTGGCGAAGGACTACTAGGCACCTGGGGAAGGACTGCCAGGCAAAATTCCAACCGAAGGAGCCGGTTGGCAACAGGTAAATTCTCCTGAGAGGAGTAGGTGAGGACCGTTCCCCGTCGAGGGAACAGTAGGCGTCGGTTCGACCTAGGGTTCCATTTTGGAGACCCAAAGTCAGAACCAAGACAGCTACGGCTGTAAAATTCACTAACATTCTTGCTTGGTTTTGTTTGGTACTAACCTTGGATGCAGGACCACAGGAACGAGTTTCTGCAGCTCAGAACGCCCCAAAGGAGAGGGGCAACAGCTGGGTTAGGCGCCCGGGAGGTCCCGGGCACCCAAGGTCAAAGCCAAACAAGAATTGAACAAGAAAACGCTTCAGAAGCTCACTGGGCCAGGCGCCCCCAAGCTCTCGGGCGCCCCCATGGTCCCGGGCGCCCCGGATGCCTCGGGCGCCCTGGGTCCAAGCCAACGAAGCGATTGGATTGAAGTTAGCCGAGAAGCCAGCAAGACCAAGTCATGCAGGGCGCCCCCTGTGTCCCGGGCGCCCCCGTCAAACCTCGAGCCCGATCCTGGAGGGATAAGGGCTGACCGGGTTCCGGATGAAGGTTTGCGGATCGAGAGACACGTGGAGGGCGCCCCCAGCGTCCCGGGCGCCCCCAGGTGCACTATAAAAGGGGATCGACCCCCAAGGGTTCGAACAACACTTTTCCAACGCCTCAATACTCTTCGCTCAAGCGCTCTGCTCCGGAAACTTCTGATCTCGAGGTTCTAGCGCCGACGATGACCCTACGCACCAAAGAATGATCCACACTGGGCGTCGGTAACGAAGAGTTAAATTTTTGTTTTTACTGCAATACTACTGTACAACTTTCTGTAAAACTTTGCGCCTTATAGAATTGCCCGCAGTAAACGGTCAAGGATCGTGGGCCTTGGAGTAGGAGCCCACCGCGACTCCGAACTAAGTAAAAAACCTTGTGTTCGCGTTTGTTGTTTTAATTTCCGCTGTGCATTCTCTATCTTATAATCCGAAACGGTTTTACGATATTCACCCCCTCCTCTATCGTATTCTATCGATCCAACAAGTGGTATCAGAGCGGGGAAGCTCAAATTTGGTGCAACCACCAATTTGAGAGTTTTTTGGATTTTACGAAATAATTTTTTTATTTTTTTTCTCGAATTTTTATCGTTAATCGAGGTTGGTGCAACACCACTCGATAAAATTGTTTAATCTTCTTCCCGCACTGCTAATCCAAGACCAAGTCTTGGGAGATTTTTTTTCGTTCTCTTTTCAGAAATAATTCCTAAATGTCTATGCAAGAAGGATTTAGTACAGTCAGACCACTACTTTTCAGTGGGGAGAATTTCTCCTACTGGAAAAGTCGGATGGAAGTCCACCTGAAAACTCAGGTGGACATGTGGATAATAATCCAGTCTGGACTGGAAATTCCGAAGAATGCTGACGGAGTGCCACAATCCTACACCGAATGGGATACCGCCCTAAAAAGGAAAATTGAAGTCGATGCTAAAGCAACCCAAACACTCCAATGCGGCTTAACCAAAGAAGAGCTGAACCGGGTAGGTCGTTTCAACAGTGCAAAGGAGCTCTGGGGTAAGCTAATTGAGTTGCATGAAGGAACCTCTGACAGCCGGATCAGCAAGAGGGACCTTATGCTGAACAAGCTGTACACAATCAAGATGAATGACAGTGAATCTGCAGCTCAGCTCCACGGTAGAATTTAGGAGCTGATGAACGACCTACATGTTGGATCGAGAGAATATGATAGAGGGGGGGTGAATATCGTAAATCGTTTCAGATTAAAAAAGAGAATACGCAGCGGAAAAATTAAAACTAAACAACACACAAACACCAAGATTTTACTTGGTTCGGAGTCGCGGTCGGCTCCTACTCCAAGGCCCACGGTCGTTGACCGTTTACTGCGGGCAATACTATAATCGCGCAAAATCTTACAAACAGTTGTACAGTAGTAAGTGCAGTAAGAATACAATTAAAAATTGACTCTTCGTTACCGACGCCCGGTGTAGATCGTTCTTCGGTGCGTAGGGTCGTCGTCGGCGCTAGAATCTCGAGATGGAGGATTTCTGGAGAAGAGCTCCTGGGTTGAAGAGCGTATATGCGTTGGAAAACTTGTTGTTTGAAGCCTTGGGGTCGAGGGGCTTTTTATAGCCTCCCGGGGCGCCCTGAACGTTGGGGGCGCCCCCCATGTGTCAGCTGATCCGAGCAAGTCTCGGTCAGCCCTTATCCCACTCGAATAGGGCTGAGAGTTAACTATGGGGGCGCCCGGGTTGACTCGTTCCGCTGGCTTCTCGGCTGGATAAGATTTATCCGCTTCGCTGGCTTGAGCTCGGGGCGCCCGGGAGCACGGGGGTGCCCCGCCCAGTGAGCTTCCGAAGCGTACTTTTGCTGAACTCATGTTTGGCTTGTACTTAGGGCGCCCGGGTCCTTCCGGGCGCCCAACCCAGCTGCTGCCTCACTCCTTTGAGGCTTTCTGAGCTACAGACACTCGTTCCTTCGGTCCTGCATCCAGGGTTAGTACCAAACAATATAGAACAAATATGTTAGTGAGTCTTAGAGCCGTAGCTGTCTTGGTTCTGATTTTGGGTCTCCAAAATGGAACCCTAGGTCGAACCGACGCCTACTGTTCGCTCGACGAGGAACGCGTTCTCACCTACTCCTCTCAGGAGAATTTACCTGTTGCCAACCGGCTCCTCCGGTTGGACTTTTGCCCAGCAGTCCTTCGCCAGGTGGCCAGCTGTCCTTCGCCAGGTCTTCAGTACCAAGCAGTCCTTCGCCTGGTGCCTAGCAGTCCTTCGCCAGGTCTTCTTGACCAAGCTGTCCTTCGCCTGGTGCCTAGCAGTCCTTCGCTAGGTCTTCGACTCCTACCATCCCTTCGCTAGGAGCCTAGCAGTCCTTCGCTAGGGCTTTGTATCCTAGCATTCCTTCGTCAGGTGCCTAGCAGTCCTTCGCTAGAGCTTTGTATCCTGGCAGTCCTTCGCCAGGTGCCTAGCAGCCCTTCACTAGGACTTTGTTTCCTAGCAGTCCTTCGCCAGGTGCCTAGCAGCCCTTCGCTAGGACTTTGTTTCCTGGCAGTCCTTCGCCAGGTGCCTAGCAGCCCTTCTCTAGGACTTTTTCCGCACACTTGAGTAACAACATTAGATCACCAATAATACTTAACTTTGAACCCTTTGCCAATATCAAAACAAGGTTCGATATGGTGCTTCCTGCACCAACAATCTCCCCTTTTTTGATTTATGGCAACACAATTCAATGTTAAGTAAAAATTACAACAGTTTAAGCAAGAAGGTTAAGACCAATAAAACATAGCAATTCTGAACAGTATAAAGTCTAAAACCAATGTAATTTTGAAAAAAAATTTCTCATACTCCCCCTGAATAATTGTGTTATAAAACAACAATTAACAACAATTAACTTAACTCTTAACTTTGACCATTCCTCCCCCTTTGACATATATCAAAAAACATTTATGAGTGAACAACATATCTAACAGGGATTTTTGAATTTTTCTAAGTGCTTCATGTTTTTGACAAAATGTTTTTCAAAAATGTAGTAAAAGCATTTTCACCAACAATTTTCCATTTTAAAAAGTTTTGCAGGCCTAAAAATTGAAAAAAAAAACATTTACCTTCAAGGCTTTACAAAAAAATTTACTTAGGCAAAATTTCCATTTTTGAAGCCAAATTTTCCAAAAAAAGTTCAGCTTTTAGAATTGAGGAAAAATTTATTTACTAAAGACAATTTTGCACATTTAGACGAATTTGCATGGAAACACTTTGTGCATTTTGAAAAACATAATTTTCAAGAATTTTCTAGACAAGTTTTTTTTCAAAAAAACTTTACTTAGAAACATTTGCTAAAATTTTCAAAACGTTTTGCTCAGACAAATCTTGTTTACTAAGGAAATTTTCACTTAAAAAAAATTGAAATACTTAGATACTTAGAAACTTTTGCTTTACTTTTGAAAATAATTCCTTTTTCTCTTTCTTTCTCTCCTCCTTAATGTGAAACTCTTCTCCTTATGTTTTAGACCATTTCTAAGATAAACTTTCATTGAAAAAGGGAAAAAGTTTAAGGAAAAATTTAATTTCACTTTTTCAACTCTCCCCCTTGGCTATATATCAATAAAGAACTTTTGAAAAATATATTTTGAAAGAAATTTTAAAATTTGTGTATCAGAGCTTAAGAGTCTTGAAAATATAAAAATATTTAGCATAATTCTTGAAAGCATAGCAAAAAGCTTTAAATTGCAAAACTCCATTTTGAAAGGTATTTAAAAAAATTGTATTTATAGGCAAGTCTTTTAGAAAATTCACGCACTTAGAACACTATTGCCTTGAAAAATGTTAGTACTTTTGAAGACATTATATTTTGAAAAAATAAAAGTACTTTTTGAAAGATATTATTTAAAAATAATTTTATTTTTATTTTGAAAATATAATACTTGACTCAGTTTCTTTTCCAGTCTGATACAATCCTAGGAAACCTTGTTAATTACAGGGATATTTCCCTAAGTGTCCTGGAAAATTTTCAATGTCAAGTAAGTATTATTTTCAAAAAGTATTCTAAAAGGATTTTAAAAGTATTCCAAAGTAAAGTAATATTTTGAAAGTGATGTATATATATATAGGCAAAATGATTTAAAAGGATAGTATTTTGAAAGAAAATTTATTTGTGTTTTCAACAGGATTTTAAAAGTGCAGTGCATGAAAACATATAATTTTAAAAAATATTTAATAATTCTTTTAATTTAATCTCCCCCTAAGCTTGACCCAGTCCTAGGAAGCTTGTTGACTACAAGCGATCTTCCTCTGAGTCTTAAGGTTTGATTCGAATTATAAGAATTATCTAATTATTTTGAAAAATAATTGTCAGAAATAATTTCTTTCGATTTAGACTCCCCCTAAACTTGACACTTTCTAGGAGTCCTTGTAGATCATGATGAAGACTTCCTCTGTGTCATTAGGGTTTGTCAAAATCAAAAGGGACTCAAGCACAATTCATAAAATAAACTTTGAAGTATTAATATTTCGAAAAAAAATGAATACTTGAAGGACATATTTTGAAATGATAGCATAGTTTTCGAAAAACTTGAGTGATAGTTTGAAAACATAGTATTTTTAAACTTCTTCTTTTAATTTGAACTCCCCCTAAACCTGACACAGTCCTAGGAGGCTTGTTGACCACAAGTTAATCCTCCTCTGAGTCTTAGGGTTTAGTTCAGATTAAAGGAATTATTCAAAACAAGTAATTACCAAAAAAATCATTTCAAAAATTCTTCTTTTGACTCAAACTCCCCCTAAATTTGACATATCCTAGGAGTCCCTGTAGATCATGAAGTGGACCTTCCTCTATGTCTTTAGGGTTTACTAAAATCAAAAGAATAGTTTTGAATAACAGTATGGTAATATAATTTTAGAAAATTCAATTTGAAATGAAGATAATTTTAAAGTATAAGCCCTGTTTTCGAAAAATATTTTGAATCAAATTTTTTAAAGATATGATAATAATTTTTCAAAGAGATAGTAATATTCGAGGGTTTTTGAATTAAATTTATGAAAACCTTATTTTGAGATAATAATAAGTTTTAAAGCATAAAGTTTTTGAAAACTCTGAATTTTTCGAAAAAGATTAAAAAGAGCTCCCCCTGTATCTGACACAGTCTGACTTTATCTACGTGCCTTAAGGGATTTCAGTGTTGACTAGGACTGACTGTTTTGACCATGTTTGACTCAGTTGACTATGTTTGACCAATCAATAACTAGATCTTAGTATTAATTCAATCAAGACTTAGTTTGATGAGTTAATTTTGAAAACAAATAAAATTTAATTTTTTGAAAAATGTTGAGTGGAAAACATGCATTTAGAATTAATTTCGGAAAACAATTGAGTTGATTTTGAAAAAGGATCGAACTACATTATTAAGTCCTAGACATCTCACCCAGTTCTAAGTGACAAGACAAGGTATCCTTATCTGTTTTGTGAGATGCTTTATCTTCGAATTAGTGTTAAATCTAAGATTTACTTAAAATTTGTGTTAGATTCAAATCTGACAATAGTAAAGTGAATTTGATTTTCTATAATTGGCTTCCAGGTCTTGGCGAGGCACTAAGCCTTCTTTGGTCGTAGCCTTATTGGATCATCAACCCTTTCTTTGACAAAGTCTTTTATAGAAAATTCATCTTCAAGTTACTCGTTGAAAGATTTTGGTCTAACTAGTTTGGGTATTGGATCGGTAGCTTCGGCTAGTTTCACTAGACTAAACAGACCAAGTAGAGTATCCTTGACCTTATTAGAAAGGTTTCCCTAACGTACTATCATCTCACCTCCTCCCAATACTAGGTTTTCAAGTTTTAAGTAACTCTTTAGTCCTTCAACTAGTCAATCCTAATTCTAAGCAAAAAAAATAAAAAAATAAAAAGAAGTGCACAATTAAAGCAAACAATTATCTAAGTAAGGACACAATTGGAGTAATACTCCGGATTTTCGAAATTAGCAAGATTATGAATTAAATTTTCTAACATATTAACCTTATGTTTTAGAGTTTCATTTTCTTGTTTCAATTTTCTGAAATTTGCCTTAATTAATTTACATGAATCAATCACATTATTCAAGGTAAATAACGGATTTTCAAATACTGTAAATTTACCGTTGTCGATTGTTTGTCCGACATTCTTGGTAGCTCTTTTATCTGTGCATTCACTTTTGTAATGCCCGAACTCCTGGCACTTGAAGCATTGAATGTGACTTTTGTCCTTTCGTGCTTTTGGAACTGGTTCCTTTGTCGCCGTCGGTGGTGTCGTTCGAATCTTACGAGTAGGACACTCACTTTGGTGGTGCCCTCCCTCCCTGCATGTGTAACAAATTACATGATTTTTAAAATCTGAATTTACACTTTTACCTTTTGATTCCTTATTGGGAATCTCCCCCTTGATTCTTACCGCCTCGGATCTAGGCTCATCTTCTGATTCTGTGTCTGAGTCGGACTCGGGTACTGGTTGAAGCTCCTTCTTTGGTGGTTCTTTAGGAGTTTTCCCTGCAATAGAATTTACACCTTCCTCGACCATTACAGTATCTGTTTGATTATTTAATTCTAATTTTGAAAAGAATTCGAAATCGGTTACCATCTCAGTCAATTCGTCGTCTGATTCTGGTTCGACTTTGGATTCGGGTTCAGACTCTGACTCGGCTGTTTGTGCTTGGATCGAAAGGGAAAGATAACTTACCTGATCTTCTTCTTCATCTGAGATCTCTTGATGAAGGTTAATCAATTTTTCCCAGATTTCTCTAGCACATCTGCATGGACCTACTAGCTCGAGTTGCTCTTTGGTTAGGCCACATTGTAGGATTGCAGTTGCCCTTGCATCGGTCTCGATTTGGTTGAGAGTTTGTTCATCCAATTTATCCCACTCGATTGATAACTCATCTTCTATGGGAAAAGAGAATCCTGTTTGGATGATCAGCCATAAGTCCATGTGGGCCATCAGAAGGGACTCCATTTGATTTCTCCAAAAGTTGAAGTTCTCGCCGGAGAATAGCGGTGGACGGGCACTTTTCCACTCTTGGTTGGCCATTAAGGATAAATCTTGCACACAAAAAAGAAAAAATGAAAATATACCAAGACTTGGTCTTGGATTAGTAGTGCGGGAGAAGGGAAAAATAGCCCAACAAAAATATTGCACGAATTTCGAGGCACAATATTAAAATAATATATAAAAAGTTTATGACAAATTTAAAAAAATGAATATTCTGATTAATGGAGAGAAATAGGAGTTTTAAAAAAATGAATATTGCTCGAATTAAGGTAGCACGAATTTCGAGAAAAAATATTAAAAAATAATAAAAAAATTTATGACAAATTTTCAAAAATTGATCGTTTTAACAATTCTAATTTATGGTGAAAAAAATGAGAATTCAAAATTGAAAAAGACATAAGAATATTTAAAACACACCTACAGATATTATTTATTTGAAATAAAGATCGAGTGGTGTTGCACCAATCTCGATTAACGAGAAAGATTAAAAAAAGATAAAATAATTTCGTAAATCCGAAAAACTCCCAAATTGGTGGTTGCACCAAATTTGAGCTTCCCCGCTCTGATACCACTTGTTTGATCGAGAGAATACGATAGAGGGGGGGGTGAATATCGTAAATCGTTTCGGATTAAAAAAGAGAATACGCAGCGGAAAAATTAAAACTAAACAACACACAAACACCAAGATTTTACTTGGTCCGGAGTCGCGGTCGGCTCCTATTCCAAGGCCCACGGTCGTTGACTGTTTACTGCGGGCAATATTATAATCGCGCAAAATATTACAAACAGTTGTATAGTAGTAAGTGCAGTAAGAATACAATTAAAAATTGACTCTTCGTTACCGACACCCGGTGTAGATCGTTCTTCGGTGCGTAGGGTCGTCGCCGGCGCTAGAATCTCGAGATGGAGGATTTCTGGAGCAGAGCGCCTGGGTTGAAGAGCGTATATGCGTTGGAAAACTTATTGTTTGAAGCCTTGGGGTCGAGGGGCTTTTTATAGCCTCCCGGGGCGCCCTGAACGTTGGGGGCGCCCCCCCCACGTGTCAACTGATCCGAGCAAGTCTCGGTCAACCCTTATCCCACTCGAATAGGGCTGAGAGTTGACTATGGGGGCGCCTGGGACGTTGGGGGCGCCCGGGTTGACTCGTTCCGCTGGCTTCTCGGCTGGATAAGTTTTATCCGCTTCGCTGGCTTGAGCTCGGGGCGCCCGGAGCATCCGGGGCGCCCGGGAGCACGGGGGCGCCCCGCCCAGTGAGCTTCCGAAGCGTACTTTTGCTGAACTCATGTTTGGCTTGTACTTAGGGTGCCCGGGTCCTTCCGGGCGCCCAACCTAGCTGCTGCCTCACTCCTTTGAGGCTTTCTGAGCTGCAGAGACTCGTTCCTTCGGTCCTACATCCAGGGTTAGTACCAAACAAGATAAAACAAATATGTTAGTGAGACTTACAGCCGTAGCTGTCTTGGTTCTGACTTTGGGTCTCCAAAATGGAACCCTAGGTCAAACCGACGCCTACTGTTCCCTCGACGGGGAACGTGTCCTCACCTACTCCTCTCAGGAGAATTTACCTGTTGCCAACCGGCTCCTCTGGTTAGACTTTTGCCCAGCAGTCCTTCGCCAGGTGCCCAGCTGTCCTTCACCTGGTGCCTAGCAGTCCTTCGCTAGGTCTTCGACTCCTAGCAGCCCTTCGCTAGGTGCCTAGCAGTCCTTCGCTAGGGCTTTGTATCCAGGCATTCCTTCGCTAGGTGCCTAGCAGTCCTTCGCTAGGGCTTTGTATCCTGGCATTCCTTCGCTAGGTGCCTAGCAGTCCTTCGCTAGGGCTTTGTATCCTGGCAGTCCTTCGCCAGGTGCCTAGCAGCCATTCGCTAGGACTTTGTTTCCTAACAGTCCTTTGCCAGGTGCCTAGCAACCCTTCGCTAGGACTTTGTTTCCTGGCAGTCCTTCGCCAGGTGCCTAGCAGCCCTTCGCCAGGACTTTTTCTGCACACTTGAGTAACAACATTAGATCACCAATAATACTTAACTTTGAACTCTTTGCCAATATCAAAACAAGGTTCGATATGGTGCTTCCTGCACCAACACTACACACCATCGGTCACAAGGTAGAGAACCGTGACCTAATCAGGTATGCTCTTAACGCCTTCCCTAGAAATACTTTGTGGGCATCTATGGTAGATGCGTACAAAGTTTCAAGGGATTTATCTAAAATTAAATTAGATGAATTATTTTCAGAACTCGAATTACATGAACAGACTAACTGCAATCTGACCGAGAAAGACATTGCTTTTGTTGCAGGTAAAACTGAAAAGATAACCAAGAAGAAGCCTCAACCTGCACCCGAGTCTGATTCAGATTCAGACTCAGAAGACGGCGAAGGAAATCGACCTAAGCTGGTTCGGCTAGCCCGGGATTACTACAAGGAACTAAAAAACCAGACCAACAAAAGGAAAACCAGCCGAAGAAAGGAAGAACCAGCTGATCCTTCAAATGAAAAGAACAAACCAAATGTGACCTGTTACGAATGCAAAAAGAAGGGTCACTACAAAATGGAATGCCCCAAACTGAAGGAAACGAAGAAGACAAGAAAGAAGAAAGCCCTTCAGGCAACGTGAGACGAGTCCTCCTCTGAAGAAGAAGAAGAGGCCCCACAGTCAAACCTGCTCGCTCTGACAGCCTCGGAAGAAATCGAGACCGAGTCAGAATCGGAACCGGACGACGGCAAACTCACGTTTTTAGAGGATGGCGAAATCACTGTAAGTGGGTTTTCTAGAAATCAATTAAGCGAATTAATTGCCTATCTTTCTCGAGACTTGGCGAAAGCCAAAATCCGAGTCGAATCTCTCCGACAGGAACTAAAACTCCTGAAAGAGGGAGCTGACTCTAGATCCTTAACTGAGAAGGTTCAAGAAGGAGCCTCTATTCAAGTTGAAAAACTTGAGAAAGAGAACTCCTCTTTGAAAACTTAAGTCAAGGACCTTAGAGCAGCCTTAGAATGATTCACTTCTGGTTCCAAGGGTCTTGACATGATCCTTGGAAAACAGAAGTCAATTCTAAATCGATCCGGATTAGGCTATCGAACCAAGTCTAGACAAAGATCATACTACGCTGTACTGAATCAGTCCAGACCTAAAATTCAGGCATGGGTACCCAAACTGTGCCTGAACAAACAAACTGGATCAAATCAGTATTGGATCCCCAAGGATAAGATTCACATCTTGCCGAACCATTATCGTGACTTTAGTCCAGGGGGAGCCAAATTAAAAATAATATTCATAGTTAGATAAATTTCTATTTTTATTTTAATTTGCATTATTGCTTGTCTATTTAATTTTTGTAATTTACCATGCTTAGACTTAGGACTGGTTAGCTTAAGGACTGAACCAATTAACTGAAATTTGAACAACCTGGTATTGGGTGGCGGTGAAATGATAGTACGTTAGGGAAGCCTCTTCTAATAAGGTCAAGTATACTCTACTTGGTCTCTTTAGATTGGTGAAACTAGTCGAAGCTACCGATCCAAGACCCAAACTAGTTAGACTAGAATTTTTCAAAAAATAATTTTGAAAATGAAATTTCATTAAAAGGCTTTGTCAAGGAAATGGTTGATGATCCAATAAGGCTACGACCAAAGAAGGCCTAGTGCCTCGCCAAGACCTGGAAGCCAATTTTTGAAATTCAAATTCAAATTATTCTTTGCCAAATTCAAATCTAACACAAATTTTCAGTCAATTGTAGATTCAAACACTCTTTTTCAAAATAAATTCAAAACAATTGTTTTCAAAATTAATTTAACTTTTTTCAAAATAAATTATGATTTTTCAAAATAATTCTATCTATTCAAAACTTATCTCACAAAAACCCTTAAGGCTAACGTGATTGACAACACTAGATTGGGTGAGACAGACTAGATTGTGAAAATCAATTTAAGCTATTCTTGATTCTAATTGGATCCAAATCAACAAAACTCTTTATGTGTAGGAACATAAAGATTTGGACTAATGGATGTTGGATAGCGGGTGCTCCGGACACATGACTGGGGATAAATTGAAATTCACCAAACTCAAGTTCAAAAACCTAGGCTCAGTAGCATTTGGCAACAATGCTACACTCAAGGTGATTGGGTCAGGTAACATTGAACTTAAATCTGACTTTGTTATTAAGAAGGTTCTTTTGGTAGAAGATTTTAAATTTAACTTGCTTAGCATAAGTCAATTGTGTGATATTGGTTATGTAGTTACTTTTACCAACTCTAACTACCTGATTAGAAACTTGCAAGACTCAGAAATTATGCTTAAGGGCACTAGGAAAAATAATGTTTACACTATAAACCTACCACTAGTACCTAAATGCATGTTAACTCAGTTAGAACAATCAAACCTCTGTCATAGGAGATTAGGTCACACTAATTTGAGAATAATTTCAAAAATCACCCAACTTGGCCTAATTAAAGGTATCCCTAAAATTAAGAACCATGAAAACTTAATATGTAAATCATGTAATTAAGGTAAACAAACCAGGTCTAATCACAAACTAATTCAGTCTGATCTAACTCAAACCACACTTGAGCTCCTGTACCTTGATCTATTTGATTCACATGGAGCCAAGTCACTAAGCGGAAACCGGTGCTGCTTAGTAATAGTTGATGATTACTCTAGGTTTACCTGGATTAGGTTTCTAAAGACCAAAGATGAAACCCTAAACCTATTCAATGATTTTTGTAAGTTAATTGAAAATCAAAACGATACCAAAATCAAAAAACTTAGGAGTGACCACGGGGGAGAGTTTGAAAATCAACGATTCGAGGAGTTTTGTAAGGTAAATGGGTATATACACGAATTTTCGTGTCCTAGAACCCCCCAGCAAAATAGGATAGTTGAAAGGAAAAATAGAACCCTACAGGAAGCCGCTAGGGCTATGCTCAATGAATTCGACCTAGCTAACCAATATTGGGTAGAAGCAATTAGTACGGCTTGCTACATCCAAAATAGGGTACTAATTAACGAACGACACAATAAAACACCCTATGAATTATACTACCATAGACTTCCAAACCTACATTACCTAAGGGTCTTTGGGTGCAAAGTCCATATCCTAAACACCAAGGACTATCTAGGTAAATTCCAGTCTAAGTCAACCCCAGGCATTTTCCTAGGATATTCAACAACAAGTAGAGCCTATAGGGTTTACAATAAACAAACTAAGAAAATTGAGGAAACAATAAATCTGATATTTGATGAAGAAATTTTCTCAAAATTTGAAAATCCAGATCTAAATTCATCAAATACTGATCAAGAAGAAAATGAACATACTACTGAACCTTTAATTGAATCCCTAAATGAACTAAATATTGAACCAACCATTGAGACAATTGAACCAGCAATTGAACCAACCCAAGTAGTTGAACCAATCACTGAACCAAACCGACCAGCCGGACCTGAGGCTGAACCAAGTTCCAGAAAAACTAAGAAACCCAGACTCAGTCACCCAACTGATCAGATTGTGGGTGATCCAACCTTAGGAGTCAGAACTAGGTCCGCTTATAGGAACCTTAGTCAGATTGCAATGATTTCAAAAATTGAACCTAAGACCATAGATGAAGCCTTACCTGATCCTGATTAGATCATAGCAATGCAAGAAGAGTTAGCCCAGTTTGAGAGGAACCAAGTTTGGGAACTAGTACTGAAACCTGAGGGCAAATCCATTATTGATACTAAGTGGGTTTTTAGGAACAAGCTAAATGATTAAGGAGAAATAGTAAGAAACAAAGCCCGCATAGTAGCAAAATGGTTCAGTCAAGTAGAAGGGTTAGATTATGATGAAACCTATGCCCCAGTAGCTAGACTTGAGTCCATTAGGATGTTGTTAGCCTTTGCATCCCATAAAGGATTTAAACTCTATCAAATGGATGTAAAGTCAGCTTTTCTAAATGGATTTATTAAGGAAGAAGTCTATGTAGGGCAACCTCCTGGTTTTGAGGACTTAGAAAGACCTGACCACATTTACAAACTCACTAAAGCACTTTATGGACTAAAACAAGTACCTAGGGTCTGGTACGAACGCTTATCAACTTACCTAATCTCTAAAGAATTTAAACAAGGACAAATTGACTCAACCCTATTTATTAAAACCTTAGGAAAAGAAATCTTTATTGCCTAAATCTACGTCGATGACATAATTTTTGGGTCCACCAAGTCAAACTTCCTAAAAGAATTTGTTAAAATAATAGAAAATGAATTTGAAATGAGCTTAGTTGGTGAGCTCAACTTCTTTCTAGGGTTACAAATTAAACAAACTAGGGATGGAAACTATGTCCATCAATCCAAATATGCTAAGGAATTAATAAAGAAATTCAAAATGGATAACTCTAAAAGCATAAGTTCCCCCATGGCCACAAATGTAAAAATAGATAGTGACCCTGATGGTAAACCAGTAGACCTCAAACTCTATAGAAGTATGATTGGAAGTCTACTGTACCTTACAGCCAGCAGACCTGATATCCTTTTTGCCGTAGGAATATGTGCTAGATACCAAACCTGTGCTAAGAAAACGCACTTAGCAGCCCTAAAAAGAATACTAAGATATATTAAGGGCACCCTAAATGTAGGGATTTGGTATCCTATGACCTCAACCTTTGACTTGTCAGGATACTCGGATTCTGATTACGCTGGTTGTAAATTAGATAGAAAGAGCACAAGTGGAAGCTGCCAACTGTTAGGAAATAATCTAGTAAGTTGGTGCAGCAGAAAACAACACTGTGTAGCTCTATCCACAACTGAAGCTGAGTATGTAGCTTTAGGAGAGTGTGTAGCACAACTCTTATGGATGATGCACACTCTCAAAGACTTCCAGCTTAACTACACTCAAACTCAGGTCTACATTGATAATATAAGCTTAATTAACCTAACTAAGAATCCAATCCAACACTCCAGAACTAAACACATAGAAGTCAAACACAACTTTGTAAGAGATCACGTAGCCAGTGGTGAGATAGTCCTTAAGCATGTAGACTCTAAATCTAACTTAGCTGACATATTCACCAAACCCCTACCTGAGTCTGAGTTCAGCTCACTAAGAAGGCAGTTAGGATTATGCCTGGTAGAATAAGTTTACTCTACTTCTGTTATTTTTTTAACTGCTTTACCGTCAGGGGAAGTAATGACCTCTACTGAGAGGCTAAGGGCAGTATCAATCTAGATTTCCAACTGAGAGCTCTACAGTGACTTGGTAGTCCTTGAGATGAAGGATTACGATGTCATTTTAGGAATGGACTCCTTGAGCAAGTATAATGCTTCTATAGACTGCCGCAAGAGAAAAGTCAAGTTCACCCCAGAAGCAGAACCTTCATTTGAGTTTATTGGAGACCCAAGGAGAAAGATAAATAGGTTCCTATCTACCTTACAAGCTCAGAGAATGTTAGAGAAGAGGTGCTCTGGTTTTCTAGCTCATATAGTGGATGCAAGTCAAGGAGAAGGATTGAAGAGAGAAGAAGTGAGGGTAGTCTGTGACTATCCTGAGGTGTTTCCTGAAGAGTTACCAGGACTCCCTCCCAATCGGGAAATTGAGTTTGAAATTGAGTTGGCCCCAGGAACCAACCCAATTTCGAAGGCACCTTATCGCATGACACCAGCAGAACTGAAAGAATTACAAGAACAATTGCAAGAGCTGCTTGACAAGGGTTTCATCCGCCCTAGTCATTCGCCTTGGGGAGCTCCTGTACTGTTTGTCAAGAAGAAAGATGGATCTATGCGAATGTGCATAGATTATCGAGCTTTGAATAAGGTAACCATCAAGAACAGATATCCTTTGCCAAGGATAGATGATTTATTTGATCAGCTGAAGGGAGCCACAGTGTTCTCCAAGATAGATCTGCGATCAGGTTACCATCAGCTCAGAGTGAAGGAGAGTGATGTGCCAAGGACTGCTTTCAGTACAAGATATGGGCACTATGAGTTTGTGGTCATGCCCTTTGGAGTGACAAACGCCCCTGCGACGTTATGGATCTAATGAATAGAGTGTTCAAGGATTTTTTGGACAAGTTCGTCATTGCCTTCATTGATGATATCCTAGTGTATTCAAAGACTCGGAAAGAACATGAAGAACACCTGAAGATAGTGTTGCAAACCTTACACCAGAAGGAGTTGTACGCCAAATTCTCAAAGTGTGAGTTTTGGCTTGATCAGGTGGCCTCCCTAGGCCACATTATTTCCAAGGAAGGTATTATGGTAGACCCAGCCAAGATTGAAGCAGTTAGTAACGGGAGTCAACCAAAGAATGCCAGTGAAATCAGAAGCTTCTTAGGCCTGGCAGGATATTACAGAAAATTTGTGGAGGACTTTTCCAGAATAGCCTCTCCACTCACAGCCCTGACCAGAAAGAATCAGAAGTATGAGTGGTCAGATAAATGCGAGCACAGCTTCCTAGAACTGAAGAAAAGATTGACTAGTGCTCCCATCCTGACTGTTCCAGAGAATGACAAAGCCTTTGACATCTACAGTGATGCATCCAAGATGGGCCTTGGAGCTGTCCTCATGCAAGACGGTAAAGTAATAGCATATGCCTCCAGACAGCTCAAGGACTATGAGAAGAATTACCCTACCCACGACCTTGAGCTAGCAGCTGTGGTTTTTGCACTGAAGCTCTGGAGACACTACCTGTATGGAGTGCAGTGCAGAATCTTCACAGACCATCAGAGTTTGAAGTACTTCTTCACTCAGAAGGATCTGAATATGAGGCAGCGCAGGTGGCTAGAGTTGGTCAAAGATTATGACTGTGAAATCCTCTACCACCCAGGTAAAGCTAATAAAGTGGCAGATGCACTGAGCAGAAAATCCTGTGCAGCACTGATGTCCCTATCATCACTGTCTCCACCACTTCAGAAAGAAATAAAAGATTTTGGAGTCGAGGTAATAATTGGGCAATTTTCTGCATTGACCCTAGAGTCAACCCTGCTTATAGATATACAAGAAAAGCAAGATCAAGACCCAGAAATCCAGAAGATCAAGCAGGGGATCCAAGAGGCAGAAAATTCAGAGTTTCGAGTATCAGATAGTGGCATCCTCTATCTTGGAGACCGCCTTTGCGTCCCCAATGATGAGGAACTAAGAAAGAATATTTTAGAAGAAGCCCACAGTACCCCGTACTCTATGCATCCTGGTTCTACCAAGATGTACCAAGATTTAAAGCAAAGGTTCTGGTGGTCTGGACTCAAGCGAGACGTGGCCAGATATATCAGTACCTGCTTGACCTGCCAGAGAGTCAAAGCAGAGCACCAGAGACCAGGAGGAGTTCTACAGCCACTTCCCATTCCAGAGTGGAAGTGGGAAGAAATATCCATGGACTTTATCACGGGTCTTCCAAGAACCACCCATGGACACGATGCAATTTGGGTGATAGTGGACAGATTGACCAAGTCTGCCCACTTCCTAGCCATCAAGTTATCGCATTCGGTAGAGCAATTAGCACAGCTGTACGTGAAAGAAGTGATCAGGCTTCACGGAGTTCCGAGGTCGATCGTGTCTGACAGAGATGGGCGGTTCATCTCCCATTTTTGGAGGTGTGTTCAGGACGCCCTAGGCACCAGACTTCAGTTCAGCACAGCCTTCCATCCCCAGACTGATGGACAGACAGAGAGAGTAAATCAGATTTTAGAAGACATGCTCAGGGCTTGTGCATTGGACTTTAAAGGTAGTTGGTGCAAATTTCTGTGCTTAGCTGAGTTTGCCTACAACAATAGCTATCAGGCCACCATCAGGATGGCGCCTTATGAGGCATTGTATGGCAGAAAATGCAGATCACCCATATGTTGGCAAGAGGGTGGTGAGAAGAAGGAGATGGAGTCAAGACTAGGCAGCCAGACTGAGCTTATAGATGAGACCACTCAGGCTATCCAGACGATCCGCCAGAGGATTGAGACTGCCCAGAGTAGACAGAAAAGTTATGCTGACACACGCCGTAGACCCCTGGAATTCCAAGTTGGAGATTCAGTATTCCTCAAGGTCGCTCCTATGAAGGGAGTGATGAGATTTGGCAAAAAGGGCAAGCTGAGTCCTCGCTACATAGGACCCTACAAGATTATAAAGAGAGTTGGGAAGGTAGCCTATGAGCTGGACTTGCCAGAGGATATGTCAGCTATCCACAGTACCTTTCATGTCTCTATGCTAAAGAAGTGTATTCACGACCCTAGCCAAGTGATTCAGCCTCAGTCAGTACAGATCCAAGAAGATCTTAGCTATGAGAGCAGACCGACACAGATAGTGGACAAAGCAGTTAAAAGATTAAGAAACAAAGAAGTGCTACTAGTGAAGGTCATCTGGCAGAATCAAAAGCATGAGGAGGCTACTTGGGAACGTGAGGACAGCATGAGAGAAAGATATCCAGAATTATTCTAAGTTCGAGGACGAACTTTTTATAAGGTATGGGGGATTGTAACGCCCCAAAATTCCCATTTTTAGTTCTTAAAGTCCTTAGAACCATTTAAAAATGGTTTAGAAATATTCTAGATATTTTTAGGAATTTTTAGAATATTTTTATGGAATTTTCCGAGTCCGTTTAGTATTTTTAAAAAAGAAAAAAGGTTTAAGGCAGCAGGAGGTTCGAACCCGCGACCACCAGGAGACCAGACGCGCGCGCGACCGGCTAGGCTAGGGTATCAAGCACAACAAAAGATGGAGAGAAATAAATTTATGAAGTAGTTACGTTTTTTTTTCCATAAAGATAGTATAAATAGAAAATTAAAGGGAGAAGTTTTTATTTCTCTCAAACCCTCTCGCCCAAACCCCACGCGCGCCGTCTCTCTTCTTCCTCACGCACGCACGCCACCTCCCAAGCCTTCCTCTCCTCTTCCAAGGGGGCGCCGGCCAAGAGGGAACCAAGGAGACGGAACGTTTCGTCCGTCTCGACGAGAAGAACACGTAGGCGCGGACGGTTCGTAGAGATTTCAAGCTTCTCCCGAGCCCTCGACGTCAATTTTGGTTGTAAGTTCAAGGAAACCAATGTAAGTACTGCTCACCTACAGTAAGAGGCGGTTTTCCGCAACTTTTTTTCCGTAGAAAGTAAAAAAAATACAAAGTTTGTTTTAGTTTAAGATCTTGCATGTATTTCTAGTTTAATTCATGCTTGTATAAGTTGATTAAGTACCCTATATGAAGTTAGGGTCTAAGAAAAGCTATGAGAAAAGAGAAGAGAAGATAAAGATAAGAAATGAAAAGGCCAAGGCCTTAAGAAATCCCCAAAAGTCAAGACTTAGGGA
>JAGFNQ010005564.1:0-22143 GCA_024364735.1 Boesenbergia rotunda
GATTTATTTTGTGAGATGGAGCTACATGATATCTCTAACACAAGCCCAAAAGAGATAGGGTTTGCTTGCATGGCAGGTAACAAAAGAAAGGAGAAGAAGGAAGAAGAGGAGGAGATGAACTCCCATCATTTTGCTTTCATGGCAGTAGAGAATTCAAGTGAAGGAAGCAGTGATGAATCAAGTGACTCCTCAACCGCGCATTCATCATCTTCGGATGATGAAGAGGTAATTTCTGTTGGATCGAGAGAAACAATAGAGGGGGGGTGAATATCGTAAATCATTTTTGGATTAAAAATAAGAGCATACGCAGCGGAAAATTAAATCACAACACAAAGGCGCAAGCAGTTTTACTTGGTTCGGAGTCGCGGTCGGCTCCTACTCCAAGGCCCACGATCGTTGACCGTTTACTGCGGGCAATTCTATATGTGCGCAAAACCAGTTTACAAAATATATTACAAGAAATGGTACAGTAAACTTAAAGAAGCTCGTCGTTACCGACGTCCGGTGTAGATTCTATTTTCGGTGCAGAGGGACATCGTCGGCGCTTATATCTCGAGTCGGGAGGTTTCCGGAGCAGAGCGCGAGAGCAGAAGAGCATGAATGCATTGGAAGAATTGATGTTCAAAGCCTTAGGGTCGAGGGCCTTTTATAGCCCCTGGCGGCGTCCGGAACGTCGGGGGCGCCCCCCTACATGTCAGCTGATCCGAGTTCCTCTCGGTCAGCTCTGATCCCTTCAAACTCGGGATTAGGCTTTGACGGGGGCGCCCGGGATGCTGGGGGCGCCCGGGTTGACCGGGTCAACTCTTATCCGTTGGCTTCGCTGGCTTTTGCTTCGTTAGCTTGAACTGGGGGCGCCTGGACCATCCGGGGCGCCCAGGAGCACGGGGGGCGCCCAGGCGCACGGGGGCGCCCAGGCGCACGGGGGCGCCCAGGCGCACGTGGGCGCCCCGCCCATGAGCTGTCGAAGCACTTCTTTTGCTTCATCTGTTTTGTATTCACCTTGGGGGCCTCGGGACACTCCGGGCGCCCTACTCAGTTACTGCCTCACTCCTTTGAGGCTCTCTAAGCTGCAGACACTCATTCCTTCGGTCCTGCATCCAAGGTTAGTTCAAAACAACATAAAGTAATAATATGTTAGTTTTATACAACCTTAGCTGTCTTGGTTCTGACTTTGGGTCTCCCAAATGGAGCCCTAGGTCGAACCGACGCCTACTGTTCCCTCGACGGGGAACGCGTCCTCACCTACTCCTCTCGGGAGAATTTACCTGATGCCAACCGGCTCCTCCGGTTGGACTTTTGCCCAGCAGTCCTTCGCCAGGTGCCTAGTTGTCCTTCGCCAGGTCTTCAGTACCAAGCTATCCTTCGCCTGGTGCCTAGTAGTCCTTCGCTAGGTCTTTATATCCTAGCATTCCTTCTCCAGGTGCCTAGCAGTCCTTCGCTAGGGCTTTGTATCCTGGCATTCCTTCGCCAGGTGCCTAGCAGTCCTTTGCTAGGGCTTTGTGTCCTAGCATTCCTTCGCCAGGTGCCTAGCAGTCCTTCGCTAGGGCTTTGTATCCTGGCATTCCTTCGCCAGGTGCCTAGCAGTCCTTCGCTAGGGCTTTGTATCCTGGCATTCCTTCGCCAGGTGCCTAGCAGTCCATCTCTTGGACTCTTCTTGCACACTTGAGTAACATGTTAGATAAACATTTTACCCTAACTTTTGAACCCTTTTGCCATGATCAAAACACAGGTTCGACTTGGGTGCTTTCTGCACCAATAATCTCCCCCTTTTTGATTTATGGCAACCCTGGTTCAAAAAGTTAAGATAATCAACAAAAATGAAATTTTGTTTCCTCCCCCCAGAAGAAATCTCCCCCTAAATTTTTCAAATGTTCGTGGGGTTTTTGACAAAAGTTGGATTTACTTAGAATAATTTTCAGCATAACCTTTAAAGATATTTTCCAAAATAATTTTCGTTGTGCACTTTGGAAAGTTTATATTTATAGGAAAACTACTTAGACAGCTTAGGTTAGGAAAGTTTTGTAAACTTAAGTTTTAAGTACTTAGTGAAATTTTGAAAACTTACATTTTAAGTACTTAGGAAAATTTTCAAAACTTCAGTTTTAAGTACTTAGTAAAATTTCAAAAACTTCAGTTTTAAGTACTTAGAAAAATTTCAAAAACTTCAGTTTTAAGTACTTAGAATGTTTTTGAAAACTTGAGTTTAGAAAGTTTTTGAAAACTTGAGTTTAAAGTACCTAAAAAGTTTTTGAAAACTTGAGTATAGAAAGTTTTTGAAAACTTGAGTTTAAAGTACTTAAAAGTTTTTGAAAACTTGAGTATAGAAAGTTTTTGAAAACTTGAGTTTAAAGTACTTAGAAAGTTTTTGAAACTTGAGTTTAAAGTACTTATTGAATAAAGGATTGTGAGTTTAAAGTACTTTTTGAATAAAGGATAGAGTTTGATTTTGGATTTAGAGAAAATGTTATACTCTCTCCTTTCCTATCTCTCCCCCTTTGTCATACATCAAAAACAAAGAAATATAGCAGAAAAAGGATAATTAAATTGCATAAAAGCAAATAATAAATTGCATAATTTGCTGTACTGAATCAATTCAGGATATGAACTAAACCAAATCACTTTCAATTATCTCTTTTAGGGTCCTGTCTAACCCAATTAGCTACTTACTAACTGTTATAAACAGTAGTTTTCACTAGGGTTAGTCACGTTAAGTGTTCTGTTCAAGTTAGATTTTCTAAACTTGACACTTAACTTGATTACTGTGTAAGTTGTATTTAGTGCCCCAATTACTGCAGATGTACTGACTTAAAGCATCTTGAATTAAGGCAAAGACCTAAGCATCTCAACCCATTCTAGGTTATCAATCAAAAGTATCCTAAGGTGCTTGTGAGATGCTGGCTTCTAAATCTATAGGTGCATGCAGTTCTAGGGTTAGGACCTAGGCTAAGTCCATTTACGAAAAAGCCCTAGTTTTGAAGGGGGTAGTTTTTAAAATAAAACTAAGTCAAGAAATTTATTTTTAAAACTTTACAAGGCTAGGTAAGAGCTGATTTTGAAAGCATTTTTTTTTAAAAAAAACTACTTTAAAAACTGATTTTGAAATGAGTAAAGTAGTAAGAATACCAAGAGTAGACTTAACCTATTCTACCAAACATAATCCTAACTGCCTTCTTAGTGAGCTGAACTCAGACTCAGGTAGGGGTTTGGTGAATATGTCAGCTAAGTTAGATTTAGAGTTTACATGCTTAAGGACTATCTCACCCCTGGCTACATGATCTCTTACAAAGTGGTGTTTAACTTCTATGTGTTTAGTTCTGGAATGTTGGATTGGATTCTTAGTTAGATTAATTGAGCTTATATTGTCAATGAATAGCTGAGTTTGGGTGTAGTTGAGCTGGAAGTCCTTAAGAGTGTGCATCATCCATAAAAGTTATGCAACACATTCTCCTAAGGTAACATATTCAGCTTCAGTTGTGGATAGGGCTACACAGTGTTGTTTTCTGCTGCACCAACTTACTAGACTATTTCCTAACAGTTGGCAGCTTCCACTTGTGCTCTTTCTATCTAATTTACAACCAGCATAGTCAGAGTCCGAGTATCCTGACAAATCAGAGGTTGAGGTTCTAGGATACCAAATCCCTACATTTAGGGTGCCCTTCACATATGTTAGTATTCTTTTTAGGGCTGCTAAGTGCGTTTCCTTAGCACAGGTTTGGTATCTAGCGCACATTCCTACAGCAAAAAGAATATCAGGTCTGCTGGCTGTAAGGTATAGTAGACTACCTATCATACTTCTATAGAGTTTAAGGTCCACTGGTTTACCATCAGGGTTGTTGGGACCTGGTGCATGTCGACAAGGATACGAGTTCATAAAATTTTAAATTTTTACGTGCAGCGGAAGAATTTGCATAAAATAATTTCCTAAATTATTTTAACTTCGTATCTAGCATGCAATCTTATGGTGTGTTGACATAATCATAAAATAAAACTTTGCGAAAAAGTAAACTAATTTACATTATACCTCTCGTAACTCGAAGTAAGGGACGAGATCCAACCGTAGCGTCCCTTGGAAGCTCCGCCTCTATTCGCGTCCACGCCGAGTTCTCTTCGGGATGACTTCGCAACGTCACGAGTTTTGTGCCGACGAGAACTACTAGATTCTCTAAAGGCACAACTATAAGATCAACAGAAAAGATAGGATACTAACCACCAAGAGGTTGAATTCACTGCTTGAAGCAACAATTTTCTCCAACCGCTTGAAGCATGCAAAACAAGTCCATGAGTTGCATGGAGAAGCCACAGTTGATTCACTGCCCATGCATGATGAATCCCGTTTGCATGCACAACCCATGCATGCTCCCGTTCCGTTGCACTCAACCGCTTGAAGCATGCAAAACAAGTCCATGACTTGCATGGAGAAGCCACGGTTGATTCACTGCCCATGCATGATGAATCCCGTTTGCATGCACAACCCATGCATGCTCCCGTTCTGTTGCACTCAAGCATGGAGAAGAAAGCAGCTTCACGCATGGAGAAGAAAAACAATGTTGTTTGGCGCCGCACTACGTGGAGAAGAACTGCTGCCTCTCTTGTTCGGCGCCGCACACCGAGAGGGAGAGAGAGAGAAGAGGAGAGGAAATTAATTAGGGTTTTCCTTGTGTTCCCTTATATAGTTGTTTCTCCCTTGCCAAGTCTCCTCTTAACAGAATTAACGGAATTAACGGAATTAGTTATAAGAATTTTATCTTATAAAATATCTTATGACTTATTCCAGTATGCATAGTTTTATTATAACTAATTTATAATAAAATAAATTCTTCTCTTCTCTTTAAATTATGGAATAAATTTTTTTATAAAAAATTTATAAACTTTTTTATTATGAAAAATCAATTCATAATTGATTTTACAAAATTAAAATAAACCAATTCATGGATTATTTTAACTTCCATAAAAAGAAATAAATTTCTATAAATTTATTTAAATAAATTTCTTTATACCAATTTATTTATCCATAATTTATAAAATAAATCGCAGTAGATTTATTTTATTAATTAAACCAAAATTAATTAGTTTTCTTCCCTTTAAGTGGCCGGCCAACCAAGGAGGGTTGGTACCCTCTTTGGCCGGCCCAAACCGAGCCGAACCAATGCGAATTAAACTCATTTAATTCGCCCAAAAAACCTTCAAAAGACTTAGCCATTTTTAGCTTCCATTGCGCCTCTGATTAACTCAGATTCGACTTATTTCTCTTGATCGGAAAATCCAATTTTCAACTCGTTTTAAATCCCTCGGATTACTCGTAGTGCGTGTGACTAAATAGGCTTTCGATTTATGTTGGCCGTCTATTATTTACCAATTATAGAACGATCATGAGTGGCACCTAGTAGTACATCATGATCCCCAATTAATCGAAAGATCAACGGTTTGACCTCAGAAGAAATTATTCTAAACCCTTCAGCAGCTCTAATGAATCGTGCCTCATTCCCTTCACCACCTTATACCCACTTGGTTCAGGACATGGTCTGTTTGTGTCAGTCCCCACTAGACTGACTACGTCACACCTAGCCCAAGTAGTGTCTTTCTTGTCCTTTGGATTTCTAATTACTCTCATGTATTTAAGAGACTCGTACTCTAAACATGATATACTCTGGCCAGATATTTTGAGTAACAATCCGACGATAGGCCTGGGTATACAACTCCTCGCAAGGAGTGGTGAATCCTTTGTAGGCTGTTCAAACATCTTCGGGCACTTCGGCTTATACCCAATCATCCTGGGTCCACACCTCCTTGGAGATGCTTGCTTAAGATGTCAAAGTATAAGTCTCCATGACCAAGATGACTTGAACACCGCAAGTCAAAGGAACATCGCACTTAAGTCGCAGTAAGAACTTCATTGACATTTCTATAGATAGATTCCATATGAAGTCTTACAGCTAGTCACTCCAATAAACTAGTTCCCTTAACTAGCATCCATGTTTATCTCCGGACATCCCAATGTCACTAGCCAGTGAGAATCAGCTGATTAGAGAATAACCCATGCTAGTCTCAACAGAATTGATAGTGTCCGTATTTATCAATTCATCGACTAGAGATTTTTTCAATACTTCACATTTGCACATTTAGAGATAATCACTAGTTGTGATCCCATCACAAATTCTCTTATGCTGTGAGTTGTATTGCGGACATTCAGTAGATGAGTTTAAGATCCCAATCAAATACACAAGCATGTATACTCAAATAGTGAATTATCATTTAATAAAATAAATGTTTTACAATCATAAGGCGATTGCCTTAGGACACTTCTCTCATATCACTAACAAACTCCCACTTGGCCTAATGCCAATCGCTACGGTATCCAATACCACAGGCTCTAACATGACCCTCAAACTTGTTCTGAGGCAAGGCCATAGTTAAAGGATCCGCTAAATTCCTTTCAGTGGGAATTTTCTCAATTTGTATATCATTCCTACTTATAATCTCTCTGATCAGATGATAGCGGCGAAGCACGTGTTTGGATCGCTGATGAGACCTTGGTTCCATTGCTTGTGCAATAGCTCCATTGTTGTCGCAGTAAACCGGCACTGCTTCATCAATGGTTGGAACCACTCCAAGTTCGGAGACAAATTTCTTGATCCAGACTGCTTCCTTTGCTGCTTACGATGCTGTGATATATTCCGCTTCCGTGGTAGAATCCGCTACGGTGTCTTGTTTGGAACTCTTCCAACTTATTGCGCCTCCATTCAAAGTAAATACGTATCCAGACTGAGATTTGGAGTCATCCTTATCTGTCTGGAAACTGGCATCTGTATACCCACGTATTACCATATCTCCTTCTCCATATATTAGGAACACATCCTTAGTTCTTCTTAAGTACATAAGGATCGTCTTGACAGCCGTCCAATAATCCATTCCTGGATCCGACTGGTATCTGCTTGTGACGCTCAGAGCTTACGATACATCGGGCCTAGTACATAACATAGCATACATGATAGATCCTATCGCGGATGCATAAGGAATCTTATTCATACAAATCCTCTCGTCTTCTGTGCGCGGACACATAGACTTTGAAAGGTTGATCCCATGCCTGATGGGAAGGTAACCTTTCTCGGATTCTGACATGCTAAACCTTTTTAGCACTCGGTCTATATATGTAGACTGCGAATGACCAAGCAACCATTTTGATCTATCTCTATAGATTCTAATCCCAAGGATATAGGTTGCTTCTCCCAGGTCTTTCATGGAGAAAGTTTTGGACAACCAAATTTTAACTGTCTGTAAGACTGATATATCGTTTCCTATAAGTAATATGTCATCGACATATAATACTAGGAATACGACTGCACTCCCACTAACCTTCTTGTACACACAAGGTTCGTCAGGATTTTGTGAGAAATCAAACTTTTTGATTGTCTCATCAAAACGGATGTTCCAGCTCCTGGATGCTTGCTTCAGTCCATATATGGATCGTCGAAGCTTACATACTTTGGTTTTATCAACCGATGTGAAACCTTCAGGTTGTATCATGTATACATCCTCAAGCAGGTTTCCATTAAGGAAAGCTGTTTTCACATCCATTTGCCATATCTCATAATCATAATGAGCTGCTATGGCTAGGAGCATCTGAATGGATTTAAGCATAGCTACTAGCGAATAAGTTTCGTCATAATCAATTCCTTGTTTCTGACGATATTCTTTTGCCACTAATCTAGCCTTAAAGGTAACAACATTACCTTCCATGTCGGTTTTCTTCTTGAAAATCCACTTGCACCCTATGGGCTTAATCCCTTCAGGTGGGTTAACCAAGTCCCATACTTAATTTTCGTACATGGAATCCATTTCCGACTTCATGGCTTCAAGCCATTTGTCCCTTTCTGAATTTTTCAGAACATCTTCATAACAGATAGGTTCGTCATCGCTTATGAGTAACACGTCGTTCGATTCACTTATGAGAAATCCGTATCTCTCTGGAATATTGCGTGTCCTATCAGACCTACGAAGAGGTGGTGTTGTTTAGGTTCAACTGATAGATCATCATTATGAGTTATTGGTTGTGGGTCTAGATTAGGTGTCTCTGTAATGTCTATTGGAGTTTCTTGAACTTCATCAAGTTCAAAGCCACTCCCACTATTTTCTTGTAAAAGAAATTCTTTTTCCAGAAATACAGCATGCCTTGAAACAAACACCTTTTGTTCCAAGGGATGATAGAATTGGTAACCCTTTGTTTCCTTAGGGTATCCAATAAATAGACATTTATCAGACTTAGCATCCAGTTTGTCTGATACAGTCCGCTTCACATAAGCAGGACAACCTCATATCTTAAGGTGAGTTAAGTGGGGTTTTTTACTATTCCATGTATCATATGGAGTAGTAGAGACTACCTTGGTCGGGACTCTGTTTAGCAAGTAAATAGTTGTCTTAAGTGCATAGCCCCAAAAGGATTTTGGAAGAGTTGCATGATTCATCATTGACCTAACCATGTCCATCAAGGTTCGGTTGCGCCTCTCAGATACACCATTATGCTGTGGTGTATACGGCGGAGTCCATTGGGATAATATCCCATTGTCCCTAAGATAATCTTGAAACTCTTGACTTAAGTATTCACCACCCCGATCGGATCGAAGTATTTTAATACTTTTGCCAAGCTGTTTCTCTACTTCATTTCTGAACTCTTTGAATTTCTCAAAAGCTTCAGATTTGTGTTTCATCAAGAACACGTACCCGAATCGTGAGTGATCATCGATAAAGGTGATGAAGTAGTTATAGCCTCCTTGTGCAAGAGTTGACATTGGTCCACATACATCAGTACGTATTAGACCAAGCAATTCTCCCACTGGATTACCTTTTCCGGAAAAGGGTAATTTGGTCATCTTGCCTTTTAAGCATGATTCGCATGTATCAAATGAATCGGGTTCAATTGATTCCAAAATTCCACATCGGTGCAATTCGGTCATGCGTTTCTTACATATATGGCCAAGACGACAATGCCATGCGTAGGAGTCTATTCGATTATCTATTCGAGCACGTTTGTTGCTAACTTCGATATTGAAAACGTCACTGGATAAATCTAACGTGTAGATGCCATTGCACAAAGTTCCATTCCCATAAAGAACGCCATTTAAAGTTATGTAACAACAATTGTTACTAAAAGTTAAATGATAACCCTTTTCATTCAAACATGAAATAGATACAATGTTCTTTATTAACGAAGGAACAAAATAACAATTATCCAATTCTAAGACATGTCCTTTAGGGAGCTTTAGCAAATATGTTCCGATGGCAACAGCAGCAATCTTTGCTCCGTTTCCAACTCGCAAATTCGCTTCTCCCTTGACGAGTCTTCTTCTATTCCTTAGCCCTTGTATATCATTACATATATGTGAGCTACACCCAGTATCAAGTACCCATGTGTTTGAGGAAATAGAGTGACATTCAATAACGAAGATACTTGAAGAGGATGGGGCATCGGATGCCTTCTCTTTCAAGGACTCAAGATAAACCTTGCAGTTTCTTCGCCAGTGACCCTCCTTGCCACAGTGATGGCAAGTGCCTTTTAGGGTATTTTCAGTCTTTTTGGCCTTTTTCTTCTTTTCCTTATTCTGTTCTTTGGCCTTCCTCTTAGAACCTTTCTTCGAGGAATCAACTAACAGTACCGTCTTTTGATCCTGTTTCACAGAAGGCTCTATAGTCTTCAGCAGGTTAAGCAACTCAGGAAACTGGTCTGGAGTTGCATTTTCAGGAGGACGGTTGGGAAGTTGTTCTTCAAGGACATAAGCAAGCTTCTCTCCCTCGAGGACTATCCTCAGGTTTCGAAGCCAGTCCATGAAGTTTGGCCCAATTAGTTTATTGGTGTCCAAAATGGAACGCAAATTCAGAGAAGACATGATCGAGTGATTATCCTAGAAATACAAATTGAGCTTATGTGAGAAGAATGATTAAAGAATGTATCAACATACATTAATAAAATCCTATTTATTTTTCAAATTGAATAACTCTTTTTATCAATTCGGGAGATTGTAGGAACATCTCCAAATAGGTTGATATCCAACCATAGATAAGAACAACCATGACTGTGGCCATCAAGTTATTCTTAGCTATGAAGGTAGGTAATTATATCGATTACACATCACATATATGTAACTATCACATTATGCTATCAACTAATTGAATGTTTGCATAAAACATTGGGTTGTTAACTCATTAACAAGTATGCAACAATATACATCGCACCCAACTGCACCTCTCTTTACATCGACTTTGGCTGTGGCACAACAAATCGATGCTCCAAGCTTAAGGCTGACCCATTAATCAAGAAATAGTTTTAATATGGTTGGAGCTCATTCAACCGCTTAGTCAGGCTTAGATGTGTCCAACAACCAAAACTAATGATTGACCTCTGACTCCTACTATATTATTCATAAACTAATTCCATGGTTTGAATATGTTGAGGTTCAAGTCGGGCATGGATGTGTCCATCAATCCAAATGAGAAACAAAACTCCGATTCTAACCATATTAATGGAAGGTGTTGGCCTTAATATTTTGTAAGAGGTTTTGGGTCTCATCCTTTCTTTTCTAAGCACATTCATGACATAGAATTATGTCATGACTAACGATTTCCTTAATTAAGTATGTATGTGACTTAAGTTATCAAGTCTCATTAATTGAATTAGGAACCGGATTTCCTAATTCCAATTTCATACTTAATTAAAGGAATTGTTTTGGGAAACAATTTCCTAAATTGTCATAATTAATTTCGGAAATAATATGTGCAAGACTTTGATTTCTCTAAATCAAATCTTATTAAATTAAGAGACAAATCCCTTAATTCAACTACATATTATTTTCATGAAAATCTCATTTAAGAAACTCTATAGGAAACCATTTTCCTAATTAATTTTGGAGACAACAATATGTAAGAGCATCACCTCTTAAACATATTTTATTCATAGATTTAATTAATTACAACAAATCATTTTCTAAGGGTGGCTCCCCGAGGCTCAGATACCCAAAGAAAAGTAATTTGTTGTAAATCCAATTGGACGGCTCCCCGAGGCTCAATCCAAATCAAACATGACAATTTCAATTAAAATTGGGAAATTAAATTACAACAACTAACTTTAAATTGGACGGCTCCCCGAGGCTCAATCCAAAATAAAGAATTTTGTTGTCAATTTAAAACCCAATTCAAATTTAATTGTCAATTAACTGTCCATGAATTTGTCTAGACATTCTTAAAAGAAAGTGCCCAAAATTGCGAGATTTCAAAATTATGTTTTTAAAATAATTGTAAGTTTCCGGTACAAAGAAAACTTACATATTTCCAAAATTGGAAAATTTCTAAAATAGAAAAATTTCCAAAATTGGAAAGTTTCCAAAGATGGGAAGTTTTCGAAATTATTATAAAATTTCAGAAAATAGAAAATTTCAAACGTTTGCGAAATTTCATGAGGATTTCCAAACATTGAAATTCCTAAATCTAAAATTTATTATAATTCGAAAGTTTCCATAATTGAAAATTTTTTCCGAAATTGAGATCATGACAAAGTTTTCCACAAAACAATTATATGATTAAGTCGAACACTAACCTCGCTCTGATACCACTGTTGGGACCGGGTGCATGTCGACAAGGATACGAGTTCATAAAATTTTAAATTTTTACGTGCAGCGGAAGAATTTGCATAAAATAATTTCCTAAATTATTTTAACTTCGTATCTAGCATGCAATCTTATGGTGTGTTGACATAATCATAAAATAAAACTTTGCGGAAAAGTAAACTAATTTACATTATACCTCTCGTAACTCGAAGTAAGGGACGAGATCCAACCGTAGCGTCCCTTGGAAGCTCCGCCTCTATTCGCGTCCACGCCGAGTTCTCTTCAGGATGACTTCGCAACGTCACGAGTTTTGTGCCGACGAGAACTACTAAATTCTCTAAAGGCACAACTATAAGATCAAGAGAAAAGATAGGATACTAACCAACAAGAGGTTGAATTCACTGCTTGAAGCAACAATTTTCTCCAACCGCTTGAAGCATGCAAAACAAGTCCATGACTTGCATGGAGAAGCCACGGTTGATTCACTACCCATGCATGATGAATCCCGTTTGCATGCACAACCCATGCATGCTCCCGTTCCGTTGCACTCAACCGCTTGAAGCATGCAAAACAAGTCCATGACTTGCATGGAGAAGCCACGCTTGATTCACTGCCCATGCATGATGAATCCCGTTTGCATGCACAACCCATGCATGCTCCCGTTCCGTTGCACTCAAGCATGGAGAAGAAAGCAGCTTCACGCATGGAGAAGAAAAACAATGTTGTTTGGCGCCGCACTACGTGGAGAAGAACTGCTGCCTCTCTTGTTCGGCGCCGCACACCGAGAGGGAGAGAGAGAGAAGAGGAGAGGAAATTAATTAGGGTTTTCCTTGTGTTCCCTTATATTGTTGTTTCTCCCTTGCCAAGTCTCCTCTTAACAGAATTAACGGAATTAGTTATAAGAATTTTATCTTATAAAATTTCTTATGACTTATTCCGGTATGCATAGTTTTATTATAACTAATTTATAATAAAACAAATTCTTCTCTTCTCTTTAAATTATGGAATAAATTTTTTTATAAAAAATTTATAAACTTTTTTATTCTGAAAAATCAATTCATAATTGATTTTACAAAATTAAAATAAACCAATTCATGGATTATTTTAACTTCCATAAAAAGAAATAAATTTCTATAAATTTATTTATATAAATTTCTTTATACCAATTTATTTATCCATAATTTATAAAATAAATCGCACTAGATTTATTTTATTAATTAAACCAAAATTAATTAGTTTTCTTCCCTTTAAGTGGCCGGCCAACCAAGGAGGGTTGGCACCCTCTTTGGCCGGCCCAAACCGAGCCGAACCAATGCAAATTAAACTCATTTAATTCGCCCAAAAAGCCTTCAAAAGACTTAGCCATTTTTAGCTTCCATTACGCCTCTGATTAACTCAGATTCGACTTATTTCTCTTGATCGGAAAATCCAATTTTCAACTCGTTTTAAATCCCTCGGATTACTCGTAGTGCGTGTGACTAAATAGGCTTTCGATTTATGTTGGCCGTCTATAATTTACCAATTATAGAACGATCATGAGTGGCACCTAGTAGTACATCATGATCCCCAATTAATCGAAAGATCAACGGTTTGACCTCAGAAGAAATTATTCTGAAACCCTTCAGCAGCTCTAATGAATCGTGCCTCATTCCCTTCACCACCTTATACCCACTTGGTTCAGGACATGGTTTGTTTGTGTCAGTCCCCACTAGACTGACTACGTCACACCTAGCCCAAGTAGTGTCTTTCTCGTCCTTTGGATTTCTAATTAGTCTCATGTATTTAAGAGACTCGTACTCTAAACATGATATACTCTGGCCAGAGATTTTGAGTAACAATGCGACATAGGCCTGGGTATACAACTCCTCGCAAGGAGTGGTGAATCCTTTGTAGGCTGTTCAAACATCTTCAGGCACTTCGGCTTATACCCAATCATCCTGGGTCCACACCTCCTTGGAGATGCTTGCTTAAGATGTCAAAGTATAAGTCTCCATGACCAAGATGACTTGAACACCGCAAGTCAAAGGAACATCGCACTTAAGCCGCAGTAAGAACTTCATTGACATTTCTATAGATAGATTCCATATGAAGTCATACAGCTAGTCACTCCAATGAACTAGTTCCCTTAACTAGCATCCATGTTTATCTCCGGACATCCCAATGTCACTAGCCAGTGAGAATTAGCTGATTAGAGAATAACCCATGCTAGTCTCAACAGAATTGATAGTGTCCGTATTTATCAATTCATCGACTAGGGATATTTTCAATACTTCACATTTGCACATTTAGAGATAATCACTAGTTGTGATCCCATCACAAATTCTCTTATGCTGTGAGTTGTATTGCGGACATTCAGTAGATGAGTTTAAGATCCCAATCAAATACACAAGCATGTATACTCAAATAGTAAATTATCATTTAATAAAATAAATATTTTACAATCATAAGGCGATTGCCTTAGGACACTTCTCTCATATCACTAACAAGGGTCACTATCTATTTTTACATTAGTGGCCATGGGGGTGCTTATGCTTTTAGAGTTATCCATTTTAAATTTCTTTTTTAATTCTTTAGCATATTTGGATTGATAGACATAGTTTCCATCTCTAGTTTATTTGATTTGTAACCCTAGGAAAAAGTTAAGCTCACCAACTAAGCTCATTTCAAATTCATTTTCCATTATTTTAACAAATTCTTTTAGAAAGGTTGAGTTGGTGGACCCAAAGATTATATCATTTATGTAGATTTGCGCAATAAATATATCTTTTCCTAAGGTCTTAATAAATAGGGTTTAGTCAATTTGACCTTATTTAAATTCTTGAGAAATTAAGTAAGTTGATAAGCGTTCATACCAGACCCTAGGTGCTTGTTTTAGTCCATATAGTGCTTTAGTAAGTTTGTAAATGTGGTCCGGTCTTTCTAAGTCCTTAAACCCAGGGGGTTGTCCTACATAAACTTCTTCTTTAATGAATCCATTTAGAAAAGCTGACTTTACATCCATTTGGTATAGCTTAAATCCTTTATGGGATGCAAAGGCTAATAACATCCTAATGGACTCAAGTCTAGCTACTGGGGCATACGTTTCGTCATAATCTAACCCTTCTACTTGGCTGAATCCCTTTGCTACTAAGCGAGCTTTGTTTCTGACTATTTCTCCTTGATTATTTATCTTATTCCTAAAGACCCACTTAGTGTCAATGATGGATTTACCTTCAGGTTTAGGTACTAGTTCCCAGACTTGGTTCCTCTCAAATTGGGCTAATTCTTCTTGCATAGCTATGATCCAATCAGGATCAGGTAGGGCTTCATCTATAGTCTTAGGTTCTATTTTTGAAATCATTGCTATTTGACTAAGGTTTCTATAGGAAGATCTAGTCCTGACTCCTAGAGTTGGATGACCCACAATTTGATCGGTTGGGTGACTGAGTCTGGGTTTCTTGGTTTTTCTAGAACTTGGTTCAGCCTGAGGTCTGGCTGGTCGGTTTGGTTCACTATTTGATTCAACTCTTTGAGCTGGTTCAATTATTGGTTCAATAATTGGTTCATTTGACTCACTAATATTTAGTTCGTTTATGAGTTCAATTAAGGATTCTCCAACTTGTTGATTATCTTCTTGATCAGTGTTTGATGAAGTTAGATTTGGATTTGAATTAATTTCTTCATCAAATATTAGATTAGTTGTTTCTTCAATTTTCTTGGTTTGGTTGTTGTACACCCTATAGGCTCTACTTGTTATTGAATATCCTAGGAAGATGCCTGGGGTTGACTTAGACTAGAATTTTCCTAAGTAGTCTTTGGTGTTTAGGATATGGACTTTGCATCCAAAGACCTTTAGGTAGTGTAGATTTGGAAGTCTATGGTAATATAGTTCATAGGGTGTTTTGTTGTGTCGCTTGTAAATCAGGACCCTATTTTGGATGTAGCAAGCTATGCTAATTGCTTCTGCCCAATATTGGTTGGCTAGGTTGAATTCGTTGAGCATAGCCCTAGCGACTTCCTGTAGTGTTCTATTTCTCCTTTCGACTATCCCATTTTGTTGGGGGGTTCTAGGACATGAAAATTCATGTATATACCCATTTACCTTACAGAATTCCTCGAACCGTTGTTTATCAAACTCTCCCCCGTGGTCACTCCTAAGTCTTTTGATTTTAGTATCATTTTGATTTTCAATTAACTTACAGAATTCATTAAATTGGTTTAGGGTTTCATCTTTGGTTCTTAGAAACCTAACCCAGGTATTGTTAGCAATATAAGAGATGTGTCCTAAGGCAATCGCCTTATGATTGTAAACATTTATTTTAATAAATGAAAATTTACTATTTGAGTATGCATATTTGTGTATTTGATTGGGATCTTAAACTCATTTACTGAATGCCCGCAATATAATTCACAGCATGAGAGAATTTGTGATGAATTCACAACTAGTGATTATCTCTACATGTGCAATTGTGAAGTATTAAATTGTCCCTAGTCGATGAATTGATAAATACGAACACTATTAATTCTGTTGAGACTAGCATGGGTTATTCTCTAATCAGCTGATTCTCACTGGCTGGTGACATTGGGATGTCCGGAGACAAACATGAATGCTAGTTAAGGGAACTAGTTCATTGGAGTGACTGGCTGTAAAACTTCACATGGTAGTCTATATATAGACATGTCAGTGAAGTTCTTACCGCAGCTTAAGTGCGATGTTCCTTTGACTTGCGGTGTTCAAGTCATCTTGGTCATGAAGACTTATACTTTAACATCTTAAGCAAGCATCTCCAAGGAGGTGTGGACCCAGGATGGTTGGGTATAAGCCGAAGTGCCCGAAGATGTTTGAACAGTCTACAAAGGATTCAACACTCCTTCCGAGGAGATGTATACCCAAGGCCTATCGTCGGATTGTTACTCAAAGCCTCTGGCGAGAGCATGACATGTTTAGAGTATGAGTTTCTTAAATACATGAGAGTAATTAAAAATCCAAAGGACGAGAGAATGTTACATGAGCTAGGTGTGACGTAGTCAGCCTAGTGGGGACTGACACACACAGACCATGTCCTGAACCAAGTGGGTATAAGATGGTGAAGGCAATGAGGCACGATTCATTAGAGCTGCTGAAGGGTTTCAGAATTATTTCTGATGTCAACCGTTGATCTTTCGATTAATTGGGGATCATGATGTACTACTAGGTGCCACTCATGATCGTTCTATAATTGATGAATTATAGACGGCCAACATAAATCGAAAGCCTATTTAGTCACACGCACTACGAGTAATCCGAGGGATTTAAAACGCGTTGAAAATTAGATTTTCCAATCAAGAGAAATAAGTCGAATCTGAATTAATCAAAGGCGCAACGGAAGCTTAAAATGGCTAAGTCTTTTGAAGGCTTATTGGGCGAATTAAATGAGTTTAATTCGCGAGGGTCTTGGCTTGGTGTGGCCGGCCAAAGAGGGTGCCCACCCTCTTTGGTTTGGCCAGACACCACAAGGAGAGAAACCAATTAATTTGGTTTAAATTATAAAATAAATCAAGCGCGATTTGTTTTATATAATTATGGATAAATAAATTAATTTATATAAAGAAATTTATATAAAGAAATTTATATAAAGAAAATTGTAGAAATTTATTCCTTTTATGGAAATTAAAATGAACCATGAATTGGTTTAATTTTAATTTATAAAATCAATTATGAATTGATTTTGCCATGATAAGAAAAATTTATACAAATTTTATTCCATAATTAAAAGGAGAGATGTATTTGTTTTATTATAAAGTTAGTTATAATAAAACTTGGCATAACGGAATAATTCATAAGAAAATTTATAAGATAAATTTCTTATGAAAATTTATTTCGTTAATTCCGTTAAAAGGGAGACTTGGCAATGGAGAGGCTACTATATAAAGCAACCAAAGGTAAGCCTTGAATTATAATTAATCAAGAGATTAAGAAGCTCTCTCTCTCTCCCTTATTCTCTCCCTCTCTCTCTCTAGGGCCGGTGCCCACCTTCTCTCTCTAGGGCCGGCGCCACTTTCTCCCTCTAGGGCCAGCGCCACCTTCCCTAGCCGTGAGCCACCACCAAGACGAACCGGGTCGCGTCTCCTTCCTCCCTTCACGGAATCTTGATTCCGTTACTTGGTGGTTAGTTTCCATATCTCTCTATTGATATTCTAGTTGTGTCTTTGGAGAATCTAGTAGTTCTCGTCGGCACAAAACTCGTGGCTTTGCGAAGTCATCCCGAAGAGAACTCGGCGTGGACGCGAATAGAGGCGGAGCTTCCAAGGGACGCTACGGTTGGATCTCGTCCCTTACTTCGAGTTACGCGAGGTACTAAGTAAATTAGTTTACTTTTTCGCAAAATTTTAATTTATGATCATGTCCACACATCATAAGGTCGCATGCTAGATACGTGGTTAAAATAATTTGAGAAATTATTTATGCTAATTCTTCTGCTGCACGTAAATATTTTAAAATTTACGAACCCGTATCCTTGTCAACATGCACTCGGTCCCAACAGTGGTATCAGAGCCGGTTAGTGTTCGACATAATCATATAATTTTTTTACGGAAAACTTTGTCATGATCTCAATTTTGGAAAATTTTCCAATTATGGAAACTTTTCAATTATGATAAATTTTAGATTTAGGAATTTTAAAGTTTGGAAATCCTCATGAAATTTCGCAAACTTTTGAAATATCCTAGTTTCTGAAATTTTATGATAATTGTGAAAATTTCTCATCTTTGGAAACTTTCCAATTTTGGAAATTTCCTATTTTGGAAATTTTCCAACTTTGTAAATATGTAAGTTTTCTTTGTGCCAGAAACTTATAATTATTCTGAAAACCTATTATGAAATCTCGCGATTTTGGGCACTTTCTTTCAAGAAAGTCTAGACAAATTTATGGATCATTAATTGACAATTTAAATTCGAATTGGTTTTAAATTATTAACAAAATTCTTTATTTTGGATTGGGCCTCGGAGAGTCATCCAATTTAAAGTTAGTTGTTGTAATTTAATTTCCCATTTTGAATAAAATTGTCATCTTTAATTTGGTTACGCCTCGGGGAGCGGACCAAATTGGATTTACGACAAATTTCTTTTCTTTGGGTATCTGAGCCTCGGGGAGCCACCCTTAGAAAACAATTTGTTGTAATTAATTAATCCATGAATACAATATGTGATCAAATCTTGGAAATTTGATTTAAGAGGTGATGCTCTTACATATTGTTGTCTCCAAAATTAATTAGGAAAATGGTTTCCTATAGAGTTTCTTAAAAGAAATTTTCATAAAAATAATATGTGGTTGAATTAAGGGAATCTCTCTCTTAATTTAATAAGATTTGATTTAGAAAAATCAATAGTCTTAAACATATTATTTCCGAAATTGATTATGACAATTTAGGAAATTGTTTCCCAAAACAATTCCTTGAATAAAGTATGAAATAAGAATTAGGAAATCCGGTTCTTAATTCAATTAATGAGACTTGATAAATTAAGTCACATACATACTTTATTAAGGAAATCGTTAGTCATGACATAATTATATGTTATGAATGTGCTTAGAAAAGAAAGGATGAGACCCAAAACCCCTTACAAAATATTAAGGCCAACACCTTCCATTAATATGGTTAGAATCGGAGTTTTGTTTCTCGTTTGGGTTGATGGACACATCCATGCCCGGCTTGAACCTCAACATGTTCAAACCATGGAATTAGTTTATGAATAATATAGTTGGAGTCAGAGGTCAATCCTTAGTTTTGGTTGTTGGACACATCCAAGCCTGACTAAACGGTTGAATGAGCTCCAACCATATTAAAATCATTTGTTGATTAATGGGTCAACCTTAAGCTTGGAGCATCGATTTGTTGTGCCACAGCCAAGGTCGATGTAAAGAGAGGTGCAGTTGGGTGCTATGTATAATGTTGCATACTTGTTAATGAGTTAACAACCCAATGATTTATGCAAACATTCAATTAGTTAATAGCATAAAGTGATAGTTACATATATGTGATATGTAATCGGTATAATTACCTACCTTCACAGCTAAGAATAACTTGATGGCCACAGCCATGGTTGTTCTTATCTATGGTTGGATATCAACCTATTTGGAGATGTTCCTACGATCTCCCGAATTGATAAAAAGGGTTATTCAATTTGAAAAATAAATAGGTTTTATTTATGTATGTTGATACATTCTTTAATCATTCTTCTCACATAAGCTCAATTTGTATTTCTAGGTTAATCACTCGATCATGTCTTCTCTGAATTTGCGTTCCATCTTGGACACCAATAAACTGACTGGGCCTAACTTCATGGACTGGCTTCGAAACCTGAGGATAGTCCTCAAGGCAGAGAAGCTTGCTTATGTCCTTGAAGATCAACTTCCCAACCGTCCTCCAGAAAATGCAACTCCAGACCAATTATTGGCCTATCAGAAACATGTGACCGATTCTGAACTTGCGAGTTGCATCATGCTAGCCTCTATGGTACCTGAGCTGCAAAAGCAGCATGAGCATATGGATGCTTATACCATCATCTTCCATCTTCATGAGTTGTTTGAAGAGCAGGCGAGATCCGAAAGGTTCGAAGTCTCCAGACTCCTCTTCACCTCTAGGATGCAGGAAGGCACTTCTGCCTCACAGTTTGTGTTAAAGATGTTGGGGTACATTGAGCGACTGAACACACTCGGTTTTGCAATGGATCATGAACTAAGTATTGACTTAATTCTGCATTGTTTGCCCAAAAGTTATTCACAATTTGTGATGAACTATCGGATGAACAAGCTGGAGACTACCATTCCTGAGTTGCTCAACCTGCTGAAGACTATTGAGCCTTCTGTAAAGCAGGATCAGAAGACGGTGCTGTTAGTTGGTTCCTCGAAGAAAGGTTCTAAAAGGAAGGCCAAAGAACAGAATAAAGGAAAGAAGAAAAAGGCCAAAAAGACTGAAAAGACACCAAAAGCACTTGGCATCACTGTGGCAAGGAGGGTCACTGGCGAAGAAACTGCAAGGTTTATCTTGAGTCCTTGAAGAAGAAGGCATCCGATGCCCCATCCTCTTCAGGTATCTTCGTTATTGAATGTCACTCTATTTCCTCAAATACCTGGGTACTTGATACTGGGTGTAGCTCACATATATGTAATGACATACAGGGGCTAAGGAATAGAAGAAGACTCGTCAAGGGAGAAGCGAATTTGCGAGTTGGAAATGGAGCAAAGATTGCTGCTGTTGCCATCGGAACATATTTGCTAAAGCTCCCTACTGGACGTGTCTTAGAATTGGATAATTGTTATTTTGTTCCTTCGTTAATAAAGAACATTGTATCTATTTCATGTTTGAATGAAAAGGGTTATCATTTAACTTTTAGTAACAATTGTTGTTACATAACTTTAAATGGCGTTCTTTATGGGAATGGAACTTTATGCAATGGTATCTACACGTTAGATTTATCCGGTGACGTTTTCAATATCGAAGTTAGCAACAAACGTGCTCGAATAGATAATCGAATAGACTCCTACACGTGCATTGTCGTCTTGGCCATGTAAGTAAGAAACGCATGACCAAATTACACCGATGTGGAATTTTGGAATCATTTGAACCCGGTTCATTTGATACATGCGAATCATGCTTAAAAGGCAAGATGACCAAATTACCCTTTTCCGGAAAAGGTAATCCAGTGGGAGAATTGCTTGGTCTAATACATACTGATGTATGTGGACCAATGTCAACTCTTGCACAAGGAGGCTATAGCTACTTCATCACCTTTATCGATGATCACTCACGATTCGGGTATGTGTTCTTGATGAAACACAAATCTGAAGCTTTTGAGAAATTCAAAGAGTTCAGAAATGAAGTAGAGAAACAGCTTGGCAAAAGTATTAAGATACTTCGATCCGATCGGGGTGGTGAATACTTAAGTCAAGAGTTTCAAGATTATCTTAGGGACAATGGATATTGTCCCAATGGACTCCGCCGTATACACCACAGCATAATGGTGTATCTGAGAGGTGCAACCGAACCTTGATGGACATGGTTAGGTCGATGATGAATCATGCAACTCTTCCAAAATCCTTTTGGGGCTATGCACATAAGACAGCTGTTTACTTGCTAAACAGAGTCCCGACCAAGGTAGTCTCTACTACTCCATATGAGACATGGAATAGTAAGAAACCTCACTTAACTCACCTTAAGATATGGGGTTGTCCTGCTTATGTGAAGCGGACTGTATCAGACAAATTGGATGCTAAGTCTGATAAATGTCTATTTATTGGATACCCTAAGGAAACGAACGGTTACCAATTCTATCATCCCTTGGAACAAAAGGTGTTTGTTTCAAGGCATGCTGTATTTCTGGAAAAAGAATTTCTTTTACAAGAAAACAGTAAGAGTGGCATTGAACTTGATGAAGTTCAAGAAACTCCAATAGACATTACAGAGACACCTAGTCTAGACCCACAACCAATAACTCATAATGATGAGCTATCAGTTGAACCTAAAACAACACCACCTCTTCGTAGATCTGATAGGACACGCAATATTCCAAAGAGATATGGATTCTCATAAG
>JAGFNQ010005565.1:0-85824 GCA_024364735.1 Boesenbergia rotunda
AAAATTGCTAACTTACATTCACTGATTCCCATATTAATTCTTTACTAGCAGCTGGACATGCTTCCATGTCTTGTATTTAATATTAATTTTTTGCCCGAGCCAGCACACCAATGTAACTTTGCATCGCTACAGCAGCTGGTCCTATCGGTTGTCCTAATTGATTGAATGACACATCCTTTCGAATACCTTGCATTCTTTGCTTCGAAAGCTTATCTAACTGTGTCGACCTCTAGAAGTTCTTGAGGTGGTGGTTTCTTTGGAATCCGCCACTCTATCAACCTCGCAACTCTGTTCAATGTCATCTATTCTGACTTCTTTGCCCTTATTCTCCAACTTAGCATTTGGCTTATTCTTTTACTCTTCCGAACTGACTGACCACTTCACAACTTGCTTTAGTAGATGTCGTTGATCTGTAACAACTTATACTGAGCAACATAGTTGTAGTTAGCGACATGCATAAACTCACAGCAACATGATAAATAAACGATAAAAGCACAGCAATATGATAAATTTACAGCAACAAGATTAATTTACAGCAACAAACTCACAGCAGTATGATAAAAATTGAAAGATAATAGCAGAAACTTATATTGTCCACATAATTATCCCCACAGGTTAAATGTTTACAAACTTATATTCAAAAGTAGAAATTGTGTAATTAAATATTGTCAATCCAACTTCCATCACAGTCTTCACGAATACATGGCAGTTCATTATCATCTTCTCCGTCAATATCCATTGTGCTAACCCCCTACTAAAACATTGATAGTGGATAGCAGTGTCCTCTAACTCTTCGCCTTGTAGGTATTCCAAAGTACTCTCTGTTTGGTGTTGCAAGTACAACACTCCATAAAGGATCGTCAGGATCTTCAATATAAAATACTTGCTTTGCTTGGCTAGCCAGGATAAAAGCATCAGATTTGAATCCAAGTCTATGAGGTTTACCAATGTGAAACCAAGATCATCTACTTTAATACCGTTATTATGCTCCACCCAATTACATTTAAACATTGGAATTTGAAATTTATGGTAATCAACTACCCATATTTCTTCTATAACTCCATAAAAAACCATATCTGACACAATAGGTTTTTTATCTTTTGCACTTGCAACTTCCATTGTCTTTCAACTAGCTGACTCCGGAGTTTTGAACAACTCGTATAGCATCCCGCTCTTGTGTAGCATAAGTAACCCCATCAATCAAATAGCTAGAGTACTTAGGACTTGCTTGTTGGGTCCGCAAGCTAACCACTTCAATCTTTCTGAAACTTGATGAGTCGAATGGTCGACTACATCAATAACCTATATTTTTAATGTAAAAACTTTGAGTTATGCATAAATATGATAATGATTGTATACCAATATGTAATACTAAAGTAACTTACACGATCATGCAACCAAGTAATAAACGTTCGATTATGCTCATCTTGTAACCACTTCTTGGACTTAGCCTTACGAGGAAAATTTTCATTCAATACCCATATGTTCCCTAATCAAATTATTTGGTATTAAAAAACCAATAGAACGTAAGCAAACCACATTAAAATATTAATAAGTTAGATTTCTTACTCGATATAGATATCAATCTCATCATCATTTGCCAATACGTAACGATGTGCTTGCGTCAACTCATCGTGAGTAGTGGAGCAGACTACTGCACCTGATAAAGGCTGAGTAAGTTCTATTTGTCGATGACTTGATGGGATCCCAATTGTGTGCACACTAGACAGATAGTATGAGCAAAATTCAACAGCCTCTTCAGCAATATAACATTCAGCCATACACCCTTCAGGTCGATTGCGATTTCGCACATAACCCTTCAAAATCTTCATGTATCTTTCAAATGGATACATATACCTATACCAAACTGGTCCACATAGTTTCACCTCCCACACTAGATGAACAGTTAAATGAATCATTATATCAAAAAATGAAGGGGGAAAATACTTTTCAAGTAAACACAATATTGTCACAATCTCTATTTGCATATCATCCAATCTTGAGACATCTATCACTTTATTACATAACATATTGAAGAAGAAACATAAGCGAGTGATAGTGACTCTGACATGTTTGGGCAAAACTCCACGTATCACCACTGGAAGCAATTGTTGAATTAAAGCATGGTAGTCGTGTGACTTAAGGCCAACAAGTTTCAAGTCCTTCAACGACACCAGGTTTTTAACATTGGATGAGTAACATGATGGAAGTTGTATTCCATACAATGAATTCAAAAATTTTCTTTTCTCATCCTTACTAAGTGTATAGCATGCTGCTGGCAAAAATGTTTTCTTCTCCCCCATCCTTGGTGCCAAATCTGTCCTTACATTCATTTCCAAAAGGTCTAATCTCGCTGCTACTCCATCCTTTGTTTTTCCTGGAATATCAAGTGACGTTCCGATAAGACTTTCACATACATTCTTTTCAATGTGCATCACATCAAGAACATGTCGAATGTGTAGATGTTTCCAATACTCAAGTTCAAAGAATATTGATTTTTTTTTCCAACATGATTTTACATCATCATTCGATTGAGACTTTCTACTCATTTTCCCCCAATGACAATTAATTCTTTCAACTCTTTCAAAAACCTCATCGCCACTTAATGGTTTAGGTGCCGGGTTCAACTCTTGCTTCCCATTAAATGCCTTCCGTTGCCTTTGATAAGGATGAGTTGCTGGTAGAAACCTTCTATGACCTGTATAAGACATTTTCGTACTATGCTTCAACCTTGTTGAATAGGTTTCTTCACCACAAATCGGACATGCATGATATCCTTTAACAATACATCCAGACATGTTCCCATATGCAGGAAAATCATTGATTATCCATAACAAGATAGCCCTAAGCAGGAATGTTTCTTGCTGATATGCATCATATGCTTCGACACCTATATCCCATAAGATTTTTAAGTCATCAATTAGAGGTGCTAAGTAAACATCAATATCATTTCCCGGCTATTTGGGACCAGAAATTAACAATGTGAGCATCATAAATTTCCTCTTCATACATAACCATGGAGGAAGATTGTAAGTAATCATTAAAACTGGCCAACAACTATATGCAGAACTCATTAAACCATGGGGATTCATCCCATCAGCTGATATAGCTAATCTGAGATTTCTTGACTCAATACCAAAATCTGGCCACTTGCAATCAACTGTTTTCCAAGAAGGTGTATCAGCTGGATGGCGCAAATATCCATCACAAAGTCTGTCTTCCGCATGCCAAGTCAACTGCTTAAATATATCTTTATTCCGAAACATTCTTTGAAATCTTGGAATAGGAGGGAAGTACCACAAAACCTTTGCAGGAACTCCTTCCTTTATCGTACTTTTTTGGCCCAACTTCCACCTCGACATCCCGCAAGTAGGGCAACTGGTTAAATTCTCATACTCCTTCCGGTATACGATACAATCATTAGGGCAAGCATGAATTTTTACATAATCCATCCCTAATGCAGATAAGCTTTTCTTTGCATCATACAAAGATAAAGGCAATTCATTGTCATCTGGAAGTATTTCTCCTAACAAACTGAGTAGATCAGTGAAACTTTTATCACTCCAACTATATTTGGCCTTCAAGTTGAATAATTTCACAATTGCAGATAACCTTGTAAATTTAGTACATCCAGGATATAAAGGTTTCTCGGCGTCTTCAAGTAACTTATTGAATTGGGTTGGATTCTCAGCATAACTATTATATGTATCATGAACCATATTTATTGGTTCATCACGAACATATTCTCTAGGCCCTACTGGATCAATTTCATTTTGTGAAATCCCTATCATACATCATTCGCCGTGCCATATCCATGTATGATATGTCATATCTATACCGTTACAATACAGATGTGCCCTTATAGTTTGTATATTTTTCTTCTTTAGATTACCACATTTTGCACATGGGCAAGATATTCCCATATTCGGATCATTACTGTTTTCCAATGCAAATATCAAGAAAGCCTCAACTCCATTCTCATATTCACGGGATAGTCTATCCTTTGACATCCATTCTTTGTCCATTCTTGTTTTAACTAATAAATCAACGATGAGCTAATACCTAAAAAGGAACTGTAATTAATAAATCTAAAATATTAACACAAACAATAGTGTGAAATAGTAACAAAATATTCAAACAATTAATCAAAATTGTATGTAGCTGTATGATTAGCAAAACATAGGAAGTAAATAATGTAGTAATACGCAATTGGATATTGTGTTAGCTTATTTCCTCAAGAGAAAAGCAGGTAGAACACTGTATAATAGGACATGTTACTTTTACTATCTCATTCAGACTAATAATACATATTATTCTTTCTTTAAAATGCAGATCTTGGGATTATCTTCAAAAAATATATATATACAAGATAGAGATTTTATTGAGGCTTAATGTATGCTTAGTTGCTTTAAATATGGATTCGACGGTATAATAGTCCCTTATATATTACTAGGTTGATTCCATCTCCACGTAGAAGATGATAGTAGAGGATGATAATTCTTAATATATCAACTAAAAGGTCTTTTAATAGAAGCTATGCTTCAATATCTAACATTGAATTCAGAAAATTTTGGTATATATCAGATCTAAAATAGATACATTTCTATTAATGAAAGACTCCATCTATGTACAGTTATTACACAAAATACAAAGCCCTTCTAATTGAGATAGCCAACTCCCAGATCCACTGACCTCAATATTTTACATGATAAAAAAAATTCACTTTTAGTCACTCTGAAAAGAAAAAGGATGATTGTTTTCTTTGATAAGCAAAGTTGGAATTCATACTATGGATCAGGTTCGCTCTTGAAGAATTGTCAAAGCCCTTCATGTAATGTGTGCGCTTCCAGTTTCAACTGTAAATCTATGTGACAATATCTCCTACATTAAGTTGATGCAAGTTAAAAGCTAGTTCCACCTTCATAGAATACTGACAAAATGGTTTCTTGATTTTAGATATGGGTGATCTAGGCACACACAACCTACAGCAATTATGTAACCCAATATAGGCTAACAATTTTTTAAAAAATTAAAACAATGGGTAGATTCTCTGTTCTCCAAGTTCACTATGAATTCATCAAAGTTGTAATTCTTTACTAAAATGTAAATGTAATAAAAAAAAAGATGTCATCCTTCAAAATTTCAATCCGCTGTCTTTTTGTTTTACATGATCATTTTGTTTTGTGATTAGTAATCTTCATGAGGTAAATACAATCAAAGTTATCTTCTTGTTGCATTTTGTAGTTTATTCTTGTGATCATCTTATTTCTTTTATTTCATTCGTAGATTCTTAGAACACCTGATCTAGTACACCTAATAGCATACTGTTGTACTTCCAGGTTTGGGTTGCAACAGACACTAGGAATCTGGAAGTAGCATACATTCCATTTCAGAAACCCTTAAGGATTTCGGAAACCCTAAACTGGAAAATGCCTAGGGTTTTAGAATCTATCGATCTTACTCCCAAAACGGTAAGAGAGAAGTGTGATTCGAGGAGGATGTACCTTGGTGTAGTAATTTGTAACCCCCTTCTCCCCGAGCGTCACCAGCAGAAGCTTGAAATCTGACCGCCACAGAGTCAAAACGTCGGCGACTGCGAGAGAGAGAGATGGAGAGGGTAGTGGCGAGCGTCGTGATGCTGCCGCTGGGGTTCAGTTTCCACTCGACGGACGAATAGCTCGTGGAGGATACTTCTTGGTGGTGAGCTAGGAGAAGATGTATGTTCACCAGATCGTACACAATGTCGATTACGTGGAGAAGAGAGGACGAGGGAGGTGGCAATGAGGGAGGTGGAGGGAGGTGGAGGGAGATATTTCGCGGAGAAAAGAAGCGCGGAGAGATTTTTCGCGAGCTGCCGAGGGTTGGCAATGAGCGAGGTGGAGGGAGGGGATGTGTTTTTTATTTTAGCGGGAAATATGACAACGCTTTTAAAAAACGCTTTTGTAACATCGTTGTCTTTCATCCGAAACCACAACACTAAGCACATCGCATCATTATAAAACGTTGTCGTTATTAAAAAGTAAAACACATAGACAACGCTTTTCACTAAAAACGTTGTAAAACAAAAAAAGACAACGTTTTTTTTAAAAAACGTTGTCGATTGGCGTTGTTGATTGCAAAATTCTTGTAGTGACTCCCAAGGGGGGGGGGGGGGGGGGGGGGGGGGGGGGGGGGGGGGGGGGCAGTCCCCAGTGATTGCAAATTTTTTTTTTTTTTTTTTTTTTTTTTTTTTTTTTTTTTTTCCCATTGAAGGTTTGAATCTCTTGCAAGGCAAGAAGAAGTCAAGGACCTCAAGAGCAAGGACAAGCACATCCCCTCCGAACTAAGGGTATACCTTAAGGATATTTAGCGAAAGAAGTAAGTGCACCTCACCTGTAGCATAATTGCTGTGTATGATTTCCTTCTTCTTGTAGTTTGCGAAAATGGGGATTTGCCCTATGTAAGTTTCGGCCACCCCTTAAGGGAAAGCCTTGGTTACTTTTTGATACATGAGAAGACCCCTTGGAACTTAGGGTATACCTATATGTTGATTTCCTTCAAGTTGTGATAACAAAAATTAGGGTTTGCACCCCCTCCAAGTTTCGGCCAAGACATGGAAAAACTAGGGATTCAAGGGTTAAATTACTCTATGATGTATCTTATGTTAGTGTATGACATGATAGTGTAGATAAGGTGTTTGTATAAATGGTTGTGTGAATGTTTGATTTCAAAAAGCCTAAATCCCCCTACCCTACACTTTCGGCCAACCCTAGAAGAATTAGGGTTTAGGGTGCATGATTAACCTATGATGAAATCCATGTTTAATAATGTTGCATGATATGTATGTGAGGTGTTTGTGTAAATGTTTGTGTGAAGGTTTGATTTCCAAAAAACCCTAATCCCCCCTACCCTACACCATTCGGAAAACACCCTAAAGTTAGGGGTTTGTAAAGGATAAACTACCCTATGAGATAAATGATTATGATACCTATGAGATATGCTTATGTTTGGGATGATGATATGTATATGCAAGTGATGTTTAAATGGAATGTTTGATTGGAAAACTTAATTTTTCCCTAGCATGTGATATTCGGCCAAAGCATGGAACATTAGGTTTATGAAGGTTGATTACCCCATGATGTATGCTATGCTTAGTATGATACATGATGTATATATATATGATACTTGTATGGGATGTTTGAGGTCAAAAACCTAAGCTACCTCCACCCTTAACTTTCGGCCAAAGGGCCTTATACTTGGGATTGGATTAATAAATACCATGCATGATAATGATCTTGTGTAGGATATGACATGCTTGTGTGATTCTTGATATGTTGATTGGAATGCATGCTAGCCAAATTACAACTTTCGGCCAAGAGAGAACACTTGGACCCTAGCCTTGGTTGCTCCCATGAAATGCATGCTTTATACTATGCTAGTTATCAAGATTATGAATGTGTACATATGTATAAAAATGAGCCCTATAGGGCATGGACGAAGAAGGCTTAGGGCCTAAAGAATGCTTCCCTAGAAGGTTGGGACTAAGAGCATACTTTATGAAAATGAAGAATATGATAACTATTTTATTTTGTAATGGCTTGTACTATAGACTCTTAAAGCGAGTCAAATGATTATGATACTAGGCTGAAGGACTTTTGAGAAGGCCTAGTAAACCCTAGTGGTACGGGATTAGCTACCTCGTTCCTATTCAGGGGCGAGCGTAAAACATGAAGTACAAGACGGGCCCTAATGATTATGCTATGTTCAAGTATTATGTTTATATGTTTTAAAAAGAACCTTCCTATGAAGTTAACATGCTTAGATGTTTAAACATGCTTAAATGCTTACCATGCTTGAATGTGATATATTCTCTTACTTTTTCATGATATCCGGTTTTGTGAGTAGGACAGGGTCTTACTAAGCTATTGCTTATCGTTTAGTGTTTCCCCTTATGCTACAGATAAATGACGCTAAGCTATGGAGGCTGCGGGAGAAGGGCAAGTGTGTGTGTGATAGTGCTGGTGGATAAAAAGGATCTTGCTTTTAGTTGCTTCAAGTTTTGGAACTTGTCATGTTAAACCCATGTTATGTTTTTTTCTTTTTATATACATGCTATGTTTGAAGATGAATAAAAATAATTATGCTTCCGCTACATGAACCTTGCATGCTTAAATGATACATATGCCCATGCATAGATTAGATAGAAAAATATGAATCATGCGTGTGGTTGTAATGTACGAAAATTAATGTAGCGCCACCGAATCCCTAGGGGATTAAGGGCGGGCATTACACCTTAGATGTTTTCATTTCTTTTTGTAGAAGAGTTGAAAATGAAAAATCATCAACTATTAAGACAATAAGAAGTGATCATGGAGGTGAATTTCAAAACCAACGATTTTTAGAGTTTTGTCAAGATAGAGGGTATAGACACGAGTTCTCCACCCCTAGAACACCACAACAAAATGGTGTTGTAGAGAGGAAGAACCGTGTTCTACAAGAGGCTGGCGAAGCATGCTTAATGAGTACTCACTACCGAGCTACTTGTGGGCCGAAGCTGTAAACACAGCTTGCTACGCGCAAAATCGAGTCCTCATCCATAGGTTCTTAGGTAAGACTCCCCATGAACTTTGGTTTGGAAAACCATCTACAGTTAAACATCTTAGGGTGTTTGGTTGTAAGGTATTTATCCTAAACACCAAGGACCACCTTGGAAAATTCACGGCAAAGGCTGATGAAGGGATACTAGTCGGGTACTCCTTAGTTAGCAAAGCCTACCGAGTCTACAATAAGAAATCTAGATTGGTTGAAGAGTCTTCTGATGTTGTCTTTGAAGAAATTCCAAAAACCAATGGACAACCGAAAGATGAAGTCCAATTCGAACTTAGGAGACTAAGTTTGAATGAAAGTCCAAATGTTGTTGATGGTGATGAATCCGATGACGGTGAGCCTAGATAACACATAGATCAGCTGGATCCTGAGGTAGAGCTAGTGTCTAGTGGAACCATTCAAGAAACACCACCAACACCTAGGCAAACTAGATTAGTCTCTAGTCATCCCCAAGACCAAATTGTTGGAGACATCCATCATGGGGTTAGGACTAGATCATTCTTTAGGAATGAGGCTAATGAAGTTGCCCTAATTTCCGAAATTGAACCTAGAAAAATTGATGAAGCATTAAATGATCCCGATTGGATCATTGCTATGCAAGATGAACTAGGTCAATTCAAAAGAAGTGAAGTTTGGGACCTAGTCCCTAGACCAAAGAAGACCACCATTATTGCAACCAAATGGGTCTTCAAAAATAAATTGAACCACAGGGGAGAAATCATAAGAAACAAAGCACGCTTAGTGGCCAAGGGCTACAGTCATGTTGAAGGCCTTGACTATGATGAGACCTATGCTCCCGTGGCCCGATTAGTGTCCATCCGATTGATGCTTGCATTTGCAACACATCGAGGTTTCAAGCTATATCAAATGGATGTCAAATCGGCATTTCTGAATGGTTTAATTAGAGAAGAGGTCTATGTCGAACAACTTCCGGGGTTTGAGAGTTCCGAATTTCCAAACCATGTATTTAAGCTCAAGAAGGCACTTTATGACCTTAAACAAGCACCCCAAGCTTGGTATGAGTGGTTGTCGACCTATCTAATTGAAAAAGGCTTTGTTAGAGGCCAAATAGACCACACACTATTTCTACGAAGAGATGGTGACAATATATTTGTAACCCAAGTATATATATCGATGACATTATTTGTGGCTCAAACAACAAGGGCTATTTAAATGAGTTTATTGGACACATGGAGAGTGAATTTAAAATGAGTCTAGAGGGAGAGTTAACTTTCCTCCTTGGACTTGAAATCAAACAAACCCGGGATGGGATCCATGTGCACCAATCAAAATATACTCAAGAGATGCTTCGAAAATTCAACATGAGTGATTCAAAAGAGGTAACCACTCCCATGGCTACAAACACAAGATTAGACAATGATGAGAGTGGTAAACTTGTTGATTTAACTCAATATCGAAGCATGATAGGTAGTCTGCTATACCTCACAGCTAGTCAACCTAATATACTTTTCGTTGTGGGTATGTGCGCTAGATATCAAGTTTGTGCCAAGGAATCTCACTTGATTGCTGTTAAAAGAATTTTGAGATATCTTAAAGGCACAATAGGAGTTGGTCTATGGTACCCCCGTATCGAATTATTTGATCTAATCGGCTATACCGATTCTGACTACGTTGGATGTAAGTTGGATCGGAAAAGCACTAGTGGGGGTTACCAATTTTTTGGATCTTCTTTAGTTAGTTGGTCAAGTCGGAAGCAACATTGTGTTGCTCTCTCCACGACCGAGGCAGAATATATTGCTATGGGAGAGAGCATATCGAAATTGTTGTGGATGATACATACTCTAGAGGACTATGGATTAAGCTACAAGGGTGTGCAAGTGTTGTGTGACAACATTAGCACAATTAACCTAACCAAGAATCTGGTCCATCACTCGAGAACCAAACATATTGAAGTACGTTACCACTTCATTAGAGATCATGTTGCTAGAGGAGATGTTGTACTCTCATATGTAGAGTCCAAATCAAATTTAGCAGACATTTTCACTAAACCACTCCCCGAAAATGAGTTTAGATTCTTAAGAAGGGAGTTGGGAATGTGTCGCGCCTCATAGACATCAAAATGCATCCAAAACCCTTGATGATCATTTCGAATTGTTGGGAAACAATTGGGCACCTTGGGGACATCTCACACAAACTATAAGGTTCAACAAAATATTTTTGTTTGCTAGAAATAGGGTGAGATGTTAGGATCAACTAAATTTCTCGAAATGTTATTGCATCCCTTGAGAAATTTGGTTGACGAGATAAAAATCACTTCGGTGACCAAGTATGAGGAAAACCAATGCATAACACATGTGTATTTAGCTCCATGATCATACATGGACATTCCAATCAAGGAAACTTGATTGGAAACTTAAATTTGATACAAACTTGTTTGAAATTGAGTAGATGTTTGTTGATTTAGTTTGACTCCACTTGAGTGGAGCAAAGTGATTGTTACACCCATGAGGACCTTGATCCTTGTTTAGGGACCAATTTTAGTCAAGGGATCACTTCAAAGATCGATAATCTGTATCAGATCTTATCCCAAATCGTCTGGAAATCTGAAACTGAAAGTTTCAGATCGTATTAGGAATTACGAGGAAGCCTGATCGGTCATCGGACCAATCAGGCGTATGACTGATCGGTCCCCAGACTGATCTGGATCCCTCCTGTGGTGATCGGTCCATAGACCGATCAGAGAGGTCACAGAACCCTTCACGAAAATTGACCAAACTCACTGTGTTGGCCTGGATCGGTCCCCAGACCTATCTGGCATCCTGTTTTGATCGGTCCACAGACCAATCAGGGGGCTCAAGGGAAAAACCTCCAAACCTACTGATCGCATCCTGATCGATCAGCCGATCAATCAGGAGCCTGCCTGATCGGTCACCCGAACCGATAAAGACCAGGCTAGTTTGATCAGGCCGGAGCCTGATCGGTCTGGGCGCTACCAGATCGAACGGTGATCCGTTCGATCACATTAAATTTCGGTTGGTGGACCGATCCACCAACCTAATAACTTCGCGAAAACACCTTATTCCCCAAGCCCTAGCGCCGAAACACCTTCCCACGCGATCTTCTTGGTGTGTTTCCTCCTCCCTGCGCGTGTTCTTCCTTGTGCGTGGGTTCCTCTTGCGCATGAGCTTCTGTGCGAGTGTACTCCTGAGAAGGTGTCCTGCGAGCTCTTCCTTGTCTTCGGCAAGTTTCTTTCTTGCTCAAGGTCTTGAGCACACTTCTTGCGCCAAGAACTTTCTCCTGCGCGAGCTCTCTTTCATGTCTTCAGAATCTTCACTAAATGTCAATGGCACCTAAGTAAGTATTTTTGTCAGTTTTCCTTACAGATCCATTCGTAGATTATGATTTTGGGCTAATCATGATCTTCTTTTTGAGTTGTGGTGTGTTTTGTGTTGTTACCCTAATTCTGTCGTAACCCTTCCTTGCCATGTTACTGATTAAATCTAATCTCCTTGATCAATGCCTTACCCTTGTGTTCACTTGATTTTTCTTGTCTCTTTGATTACATGATCAAACTTGTGATCACTTCTATGATCAATTCTTTAAATCCTCTAGAAAGTCATTCAAAGGGAAAGAACCAATGGAGGGCGGCTCGAAGGGCAAAGCCCCTTCTTCATCCGCGCCCTCCCGAAGGCCTCAGCCTTCCTCAAGTTCTCGTTTTCCCAATGCTGCCTGTGAATAGGCCTTTCAATCCCGCACCTTCAAGTTGCTCTCCTGCCGATCAATTGATGTTCCGTTTCTATCCGAGCACTGTCCCTCCATCATGGAGATAGTCACTTTCTACAGCCTTGGCTTTCTTCTCTCCCTGGAGCAGACGATTAACTATGATCTTGTTTCTGAGTTTTACAACATCCTCCAACAAGGGCCTCAAGGGGGCTTTGAATTCACCACTTGAGTCGCCAAGAGAAACCTTGATGTCTCTTATGAGATACTGGCAGAGTATCTTGGTGCTCGTCGATCGCCAAACTTTTATTCTATCTACCCTGAGCTTCCTGACCCCTTGCTGCCTCCCTTTGCGGATGTTACCCCTGATAGCATTTACCAACACTTCTTCGGACATCCTCGACTGGCTGGTCTTGATAAGTTAGGGCCTGATTTTCCGACTTTTGCGGCCCTTCGACTTTCTCCTACTGATTACGTACTCTTCATGATAATCACCAACTGTATCCTATCGATCACTTCAAAGCCCTTGACCGAGATCCGACCCTACCACTGCTTGATGCTCTATGGCATGCACTTCCGTCTTGACTTTGACATTATTGAGAGCATCTTTCAGTCCATCATTTCCTATCATGAGCCCAGTCGTCGCATTGTCTATATGCCCTTTGGTCACGTCATCACCGACTGGCTTATGTCAGTGGGAGTTGATGTAACCAAGGGCCGGACAGTGCCCATGGTTAGACAGGATTGCCGATTGGGCAAACACACGTTTGCCAAATCTGGTATTGTTGTTGGGTCGGACGATCAAACTCTTGTATGGAAGGATGGGCGGGGTTTAGGCGAGCTTCCTAGGGGTGCGCATGTTCAGATACCAGCAGCCCCAGCTACTCATTAGGAGGCTCCCGCTGCTGCTGCCGACTACGACTACGAGCCGGACCCGGACCTATGATGGTAGATTTCTGAGCTGGATCGGACGATCCAGCATGATCTTCACTTGAGAGAGCTCTATCGCGAGGAGGTCCGCTCGGTTTTTCGCTCCTTCGATCGCAGACTGACCGTGGTGGAGTCTGATGTCTCCGGGGTCCGTACGCTACAGCAGACTTGGTATGATGAGTGGCGCCGCCACACATTTCCGGGAGATGCGCCCTCCGGCAGTGCTGCACCTGGGTCTTTTGCACATGATGACGCCATGATGGATGACCCTATGCATGATGACCCCCCCCCCCCCGCCGATGGTTGATATACTCTGCATCTGCTTGTGATTTGACTCTCTGACTGTTTGGATTGTATGACTTTCGGGTTGTATGCCTCATGACTCTTATGGCCTTGTGCCGCATTTGCCATGACTTTGATGCATTGATATGCATCTGATTTATTGTCTGGTTTTGATGTATGATGCACTTGACTTTCCAGGCTATGTTTTATGCCTTATTTCTATGACTAGATTTTGCTTGTGCTTCATTCATCTGATATTATGCGTTGCTATGATCATGCTTATGACTACCATGTCCATATGATACATATGCTTGTTTTGCCATGTCCTATATTTATCATATGTTTTCAAATGCTTTCAAAATCATATCATACCTTTGTTATTTTGGGATACCCCTAGGATTGAGGGGGAGTATGTTTAATCTTAACAACCCGTCTAGACCCTTTGTAGTGTTTGACAAAGGGGGAGAGTGTGGTTGGTTAAGTTTGGGATGATAATGTTGTAGGGGGAGGATCCTGATTCCCCTATGATTCTGAAATTTGAGAAAATTGATTTTGAATCCCTAAATTTAAAATCGGATTGTCAAACAACAAAAAGGGGGAGATTGTTGATGCAGTCTGACCCTGATTGTTGTTTTGGTGTTGACATTGATTTTAGTTTAGGTTCATGATTATGATTATGATTGGGTTTAAGTCCTAGTCGTGGTCTAGGCATACCTAGTGGGACTATGTTTGATAAAATCCTAGCTTGGAGGGCTAGGTGTGGAGAAATCCTAGCTTGGAGGGCTAGGTGTGGAAAAGTCCTAACTTGAAAGGTTGGGTGAAAAGTCTTAGCTTGGAAGGCTAGGTGAAAAGTCCTAACTTGGAGGGTTAGGTGAAAAGTCCCCACTTGGAGGGTTAGGTGTGAAAAATCCTAGCTAGGAGGGCTAGGTGTGGATAAGTGCTAACTTGGAAGGTTGGGTGAAAAGTCCTAGCTTGGAGGGCTAGGTTAAAAGTCCTAACTTGGAGGGTTAGGTGAAAAGTCCCAACTTAGAGGGTTAAGTGAAAAGCCCTAGCTTGGAGGGCTAGGTTGGATGAAATCCTGACTTGGAGGGTCAGGTCCTAGCTTGGAGAGCTAGGTTGGGTGAAACCCTAGCTTGTTGGGCTAGGTTGGAGCCCCTGGGTCGGTCTGGTGACTGATCAGGGAAGTTGGCACGGTGCTCCTTCGTTGATCGGTTTGGTGATCGATCCAGCGATGACTGATCGGTCTGGTGACCGATCAGGGAGTATGCGTTTCACTCACTAAACGGCTCCTGATCGGTCTGGTGACCGATCAGGGAGTTCACAAGTGGGTTGAGTTCCCCTACTGATCTGCTCCTAATCGGTCCGGTGACCGATCAGGGAGCATTCAGTAGGTCTTTGGCAAACCTACTGATCGGCTCCTGATCGGTCTGGTGACCGATCAGGGAGAAACCGCGACTGATCAGACTGAATGATCAACTGTCGCGAGGTTTCTCACCCTGACCGATCATGCTGGAGCCTGATCGGTCTGGGATCGGCCTGATCGGTCTGGTGACTGATCAGCCAGTGAATTCCGAGCGGGATTATGGCAAGCTGACTTCCGGATCGATTTGGTGACCGATCTGGTGACCGGTCTGGGTGACCGATCATACGAGCTTGCGATCCCAAGTTTCTCACTGGGGACCGATCAGGTGGAGCCTGATCGGTCTGGGATAGTCCTGATCGGTCCGGTGACCGATCACTTTAATTCAAAATGCACTGTCAGACGCTCTGAACACGTCTGAACATACCTCTGATGCATGATTCTCTGTGTGATATGCTATGCTAATGGTCTGATTAAGCTGTAGGTGACAGGGATGGATTCAAACACTCAAGGAGAGTCAATGGAAGCCTTTCCTTAGAGCAGGTTTGTCCATTTGCCATCTCAGGTTGCAACGGCTAGAGCTGCTGACTGGAGCTTGGCTGAGGGAAGCTCAGGGAGTCCAGGGAGAGCTCAGTGGTAGCTGGCGTTGGCAGGTGAGCAGCTGGAGGCTGCAGTGAGGTGGTGACCTGGCGCTGGTGGAGAAGCCTTAAGCTGCGTAGCAGAGAAGTGGAGCAGAGACTTCTCGCTAGAGCTTACTGCAACTTCTCCTTACTGTATTCTTGTGTTTGTGCGATTACTTCCATCATATCTTGAGCAAGCAACTGCAATCTTTGAAGCAACCATCTGTTACTTGAGCATTGGGAAGAAGAGTCAGAAGGCTTGATGAGTCCATCAGCGAGAAGACACGAAGAAGGGGATTCTAGCGTGAGATCTGCGCTCAGTGGAGCTCGGGAGAAGTTTTGTCTGAGTTCTTGCTATCCTAAGTGCTAAGTAAGATCTTTCTTGTATTTCATTGTGCTTAAAACTTTATCCTTGTTGAAATGCTGTGGAGAGGTTACTCCACCGAGAAGGAGGTTGCATTTTATCCGGTGTTCACCGGGGCTTGATCTGCCAACGATCAAGGGATCGCCCACCTTAAGGGCACGCCAAGGAGTAGGGGCAAGTTATCCCCAAACCTTGTAAATCCTCTTGTTAGCTTTCTTGTGCTTGTGCTTAACTTAGGGTTTAGTTTGCTTCATACTCTATTTTATTGCTTCCGTTGTGCTACTAAACTTTTGAGTCACAGAAATTTCAAAAGAACAGAAACTTCAAGTGTCTGGCTACATTCACCCCCCCCCCCCTCTCTAGCCATCCATGTTTCAACAATACACAGGTGGTACCTCGTCGTAGTGGGAGGTGTTAAGACTGAAAGGAATTTAGATATCTCCACAATGACATGATATTGTCCACTTTGGGCCTAAGCCCTCATGATGTTGTTCTTGGGCTCTCCCAAAAGGCCTCATGTCAATGGAGATATCATTATTCCTTATAAGCCTATGATCTTTCATGTGTTTTTCAATGTGGGACTAAATATGAAACCTTGCAACCCCTAACAATCCCTCCCTCAAACAAAGGACCATATGCCCCCACCACAAGCGAAAACCCTTTCCATTTTTTGATGCCTGATCCTCAACCCACCAGGATTTTCTGACCTTCGGTCCACCTGACCTACTAGGACTTCACCACCTAGCTGCAACTAGAACTGGTCCTCTTGATCAAGACACGGGAGCCCACACATCCTTTATTTAAAGCTTAACGCACATGGTTAGATCTGGATCATAAAGAGCGACATTGCTCTGATACCAAATGTTAGGACCAAAAGGAATTTAGATATCTCCACAATGGTATGATGTTGTCCACTTTGGGCCTAAGCCCTCATTGTTTAGCTCTTGGGCTCTCCTAAAAGGCCTCAGGACAATGGAGATATCATTATTCCTTATAAGCCTATGATCTTTCATATGTTTTTCAATGTGGGACTAAGTTTGCAACCTTGCAACCCCTAACAGGAGGGTTGTTAAACAACTTGAAATATTCATGTTCTTTGGAGAGTCTTCGGACTTGGTCCCTGGCGAACACGAACCGGATCCCTGGACCGATGACGAGGCACTCCAAGATAAAGATGTGAAATCTTGGTAAGGGGCAATGAATTCTGAGATAGAATCTATGGATTCTGAATTCATTGCGAAGGGCAAAGAGCATCTTGTGTGTAATATTAATCGGTCCATTTATGGATTAAAGCAAGCTTCGAGATCTTAGAACATCCGCTTTGATGAGGTAATCTAGTCATATGGATTTGTTCAAAGTCCGATGAGTTTTGTGTATATAAGAGATATGACGGAAACGTAGTGGTATTTCTTGTACTATACGTAGATGATATTTTGCCCATTGGCAACAATGTCAAAATATTATCAGATGTAAGGGTATTGTTATCCAAACAGTTTAATATGAATGACTTGGAAGAAACAAGACACATCATTGGGATCAAGGTTCAAAGGGATAGCCAGAAAAGGATGTTATGTTTATCTCAAGCTTCGTACATAGACACTGTCCTAGCTCGTTTTAGCATGAAAACTCCAAGAATGGTTTTTGACCTTTCAGGCATGGAGTTCCTCAATCTAAGGAGATGTGTCCTAAAAACATCAATGGAGATAGAGGAGATGAAGGTGGTTCCTTATAGGAAGCCTCATGTATGCTATGTTGTGTATGAGATCAGATATCTGTTTTGCCGTACGCATGGTTAGCAGATATCAAAATAACCCTGGACAAGGACATTGGACTACTGTAAAGCATATACTGAAGTACCTGAGAAGGACTAGGGATTATATGCTAGTTTACCAGGCAGATCAATTACTCCCTGTGGGTTATACGGATCCAGACTTCCATTCGGATAGGGATAAAAATAAGTATACCTCGAGGTTTGTGTTACTTTAGGAGGTGGAGCCATAATATGGAGGTGTGAAATGCGTGGCAGACTCCACCATGGAAGCTGAGAATGTGGCAACCTCAGAGGCGACCAAGGAAGCTGTATGGCTCAGGAACATCATGATGGATTTGGATGTGATTCTTGATTTGCCTAGAGCTATCACAACTTATTGTGATAAGAGTGGTGAAGTTGTAAACTTGAAGGAACCACGAGCCCATAAGGCGAGTACACACATAGAGCGCAAGTACAACCTAAGCGAGGAGAAGGTGTTGTCTCCTAGATTACATTAGAGGACAACTTGGCAGATACTTTCACTGAGGCCTTTCTAGCGAGAGCTTTTAGACATGTGGAGGATATGGGAGTCAAATGTATGTCATTGTGATGACAGCAGAGTCTTTTAGTATAAGTGGGAGATTGTTAGGATGTATAATAAAAGCCTTGTCTTTTTGTATGGACATCCACATTTTGAAAGAGAATCACAAAATCACTATTTACATATTTATATTAGTATGTGCATATTGTCTATTACTTTACACTATAGATAACATGGTGAGAGGTGTCGCACAGAAGATCATGTTATCAGTACCTTGAAAAGTATAAGTAGAGGCTCACAACCGAGATAGATTTGGACAAACCATCGGGATGGTTGTAGTGTAATTTGGTGTTGGTTTGTCTTGACCATAGAATTACACTAGTGCACTTTAAGTGCATTGAGCAGGACTGATATAGAGGCGATTCAACTTATACTGACTATATAGTTGAATCGGACCTCAGATATTATGGAGTACATACTCTTGATCCCGATATAATAACAGGTACATGTACTTAATAGTTATTTCTTTGATTCACCAATGGGCAAGATTTATTTTGTTAAATCGATAGGCCCGGTAAGTTGGGAAATAATATTATTTACATGGTGTGTCATTGATTATAGATGAAAAACGTGTCTAGTGAGTCGGGATGATGATGCCCCCTTGATGAGCTCATAAAGTTCATCATGTTAAATCCTGCAGGTGGACTTGGTCCGACATGATGATAAGGATGAGTGGTATTAATCAAGGAGTTAGATGTTGATTAATTCAAATTGTCAGAAATTTAAATTAATCAACGGACATTCGATATCTTAAAGACGGGGAGATATTTACACTCATAATAGGTGGAGCCCATATTTAAATATGGGGGTTGGTGAGGTAGTTCAATGAAAAGCCTTTAGTGGAATGGATCTTCATTAATGGATCAGACCTTGATCCATTAGGTAGTGTTAGGATGTATACTAAAATCCTTGCTTTTTGTATAAGAACATCTACATTTTGAAAGAGAATCACAGGTTTCATTTTATATTAGTATATGCTCAAAAGTCTGATACTTTACATTGTAGATAACATGAATAAGAGGCTCACAACCAAGATGGAATTGGACAACCTATCATAATAGTTGTAGTGTAATTAGGTGTGGTTGGTCTTGAACATAGAATTACACTAGTGTGCTTTGAGTACATTAAGTAGGACCAAAACCCGAGGTTATCCAATTTGTACTGACTTGATAATTGGATAGGACTTCAAGTTTATATTATGGAGTATGATCCCTTAATCCCGATATAATAATGGGCATATATTATTAATTATTATTTCTTTGATTCACCAATAGGCGAGATCTATTCTGTTAGATCGATAGGCCCGGTGAGTTGGGAGATAATATTAATAATATGATGTGCTATTGATTATTGACGGAATCCGTGTCCTGGTGAGTCAGGTTGATGATGCCCCCTTGATGAGCTCGAAAGGTTCATCATGCTAAACCGTGTAGGTGGATTTGATCTGGCATGGTGATAAGGTCGAGTGGTACTAATCAAGGACTCAGAGGTTAATTAATTTGAATTGACAGTAATTTAAATTAATTAGCGGGCATTCGAGATCTTAAACACGGGGGATGGATGACTTGTAATATGTGGAGCCCATATTAAAATATGGGGGTTGGTGAGGAAGTTCAATTAAGATCCTTTAGTAGAATGGATCTTATTTAATGGATAGGGTTTAGATCCATTAGTGGGCCAAGATCCAACTCCTCTTCTTGGTCCCTACCTTAGCCCTATAAATACCTAAGGAGATCATGAAACCAAGGCTTGATCGAAGAGATTACTCCCAAGACCTCTCCTCTCTCTCTCTCTCTCCTTTTCTCTCTTCTCCTCCAATTTTCGGCCGGTGCAAAAGAGAAGGAGATTGTTCTCCTTCTCTTTTCTTCTCCTCTTCTCCATCACTCGGCTTGTAACGACCCGAAAAATTTTCTTAATATTTTTATTAAAATATTGATCATGTCTAGATAATTTTCCGAGGGACCTAGAGATATTAGTACGAACCTTAGCCTAGAAATCCATGATTTTCTCATTTAAATTGAGAAACTAAGTACTAATGGGCCTTATATGGGCTTTCTAGTACCATGATTATCGGTAGATTTTAGGCAAAATTTAATATAAATATAAAAGAATTGTAATTAGGAATTTTAGCATGATTATGGGTGAATTTTAGGGAATTTTCGAAAATAAGGAAAAATGAAATAAAAAAAGAAAATAAAAATAAAGTGCATGCACCAAGGATTGAACCTTGTACCTAATCTACAACCATGCATGCACCAACCAATTCACCTAGCAAGGGAGTGCTAGTAGAGAATGAAGTGGATTTTGGTTAAGGCTTAAGGAAAATGAAGACTCATCCACCATGACTCTTCACTTGCCTCCTTAAAGTGGTATAAAGAGAGGGCATGGGGGTTACTTCTCTTCTTCCACCAAGTTCACCCTTCTCCCTCCTCCTCCTTCATCGTAGCCGAAACCCCAAGGGGGGATTTCTCTTGGGAAAAGTTTCCAAGAAGGCTTCTCCTTCAAGATCCAAGATTTGTTCAAGGTTACAAAGGTTAGAGGTGGTCAAAAGGCAACAAGGTCTTCATCTTTCTCTCAAATCTAAGGTCTAAAACCAAGGTAAACCAAGGTAAGACCCCCTCACCTATGGTGTAATGGTTTTTCTTGATATGGTTATGATCTAAGCATTTTGTTTGAGATCCAAGTTGAAAAATCCATGAAAGAGGACTTCGGGTTTCGGCCACCTTCATGTTTCTATGGCTAGGACTAGTTTTAACTCTCTAATGATGGTTCTTATATCTCCTCATGATGTAAGTGATGTTAGTGGTGATTCATGTGAATTTTTGCATGCTTAATGGCTCCTACAAGTTTCGGCCAAGACCCCTAAAATATGGATGGAACTTGATCTAACCCTTCAACATGTTTAATTTATTTCCCCTATGACATGATGGATAGTGATTGGGTTTTATAATAATTTTTCTATGAATTTCATGGGACTTTAGGTTTTGGCCAAGGGCTAATCTAAAGCTAAGGGATTAGGGTTAGCTTTAGCTATGGGATCAAATGTTTTCTATAGCATTTTATGTTGTATGGGATGTTATCTGTGACCTATATGAATTTTTTCATGGACCTAAGGTTCCTTAGGGTTTCGGCCAAGGCCATAACCTAGGGTTTGGAGTGGGTTAAGACCACAAGAATGAATGTTTATAGGATACTATGATGTATGTATATGCTTAACTATGTTGGAAGAACTTTATGCCCTTGAAAACCCTAGCTTATGGGTCATGAATTGTATGTTAGGTCACTTGTTATGATGATTCATAAATGTTTAGACCATGTGCCATGAACCTAAGGAAATGTATCATGTATGAAAGGATCTAGGCATGTTTTCCTATGTATCATGACCATGTATGTTTAATGAATTAAGATGCTAATTATGTAGGTATGCCATGAGATAGGAATGATATGTATGTATGCCATGATCTATGAATGATATGTATGATTAATGAATAATATGTATGCATGTCATGTTATGGATGAAATGATGAATGAAGTTAAAGTTCATGCCTTCGAGGCATCATGATGAAATGGAATGAAAATGATGAATGAAGATACGATTCATGCCTACAAGGCATAATGATGATGTTAAGCATTAAGAATGAATGGTTATGCTATGAATGTTTTATGAATGAAGAAGCATGCGAAAGTATTTTATTTTATGAATGGGCTTGTACCGGACCTAAGTAAGGTCCACGGTTCTGGACTACCGATGAAGTTGTCCATGGTTCTGGACTACCGATGAAGCTGTCCACGGTTCTGGACTACCGATGAAGTTGTCCACGGTTCGGGGACTACCGATGAAGCTGTCCTTACCCTAGTAGGTCGAGATTAGCTACCTCGTATTTACTTAGGGATGCGTGCATATGATGTATGAATGTGGTACAAGCCAGGGCCCTATGATGTTATGATTATGTTTAAGTATTTAAAAGTATGATTTTATACTAAGCATCCTTATGATATATGCATTTGCCACATGCATCCATCCATGTTATGCATTATGTTTATGATAAGTATGTTTATGCAAAGTAAGTATTATGCGAGGTATGTTTATGAAAAGTATGATAATGCAAAGTATGTTCATGCCAAATTATGATGTCATGATTTCATTTATGTCCATGCTTATGCTCATGCTAAAACATGATGCCTTGATTTTATTTATGTTCATGCTAAGATATAATGCCATGATTATATTTATATTCATGTTAATTATGATGCCATGATGATGTTTATGTTCATGTTAATTATGATGTCATGATTATGTTTATGTTCATGTTAATTATGATGCTATGATTGTGTTTATGTTCATGCTAAATTATGATGTCATGATTTCATTTATGTTCATGCTAAAGTATGATGCCATGATTTTATTTATGTTCATGCTAAATTATGATGCCATGATTCTACTTATGTTCATGTTAAGAATGATGTCATGATTGTGCTTATGTTTATTATATGAGGTATGCTATGATATGTAGGATTGAAACATTATGTTCATGTTTATACGACGTATGGATTTTGTGAGTAGGAAAAGGGTCTTACTAAGCCTCCGTGCTTATAGTATTATTTTCTTATACCGCAGATCAAACAAGAGATTTCTAAGGGAAGCAGCAGGAGAGGCAAGAACGTGGGTGTGTAGTAGTGACATGGCCAAGAAACCCTCTCATTTCACTTATTATATGTTTTGTGATCTGACAATGCTTACTTTGGTTTATGCTCGTCTTATGATAGTTATGCCTAAGAAACAACCTACTATTCGTGAAGTTATGGATAAACTACTTGCTACCTGAAATGCTTATGAATAAGTCATGGAAAGTTGATATCATGATGTTATGCATGCTGGTAATATGTTACCTGAAATGCTTATGAATAAGTTATGGAAAGTTGATATCATGATGCTAGGTATGCTGGTAATATGTTAAGCATAATGTCACCATGTCCATGAATGATAACCCAGACATGTGTATATGATTTAAGTACTAGTTATTCCGCTGCATTAAGATGTTTGATATGCACATGTATGTTTAGCGTAACGCTCTTAAGAAAAAAAAAAGCGGGCGTTACACGGCTGGGATCACCAAGGATAAGGTAATGATCTTCCCTTGCCTTTGTGGTGTTCGGCGGCGAGGGAGCAAGTGGTGGCTGCCGAAAGGAGGTGGTGCAAGAGGGAGGTTTGCGGCAGCGCAAGGTGTGGGAAAGGAGAGAGTTTTCAACCTGTTGGGAGAGGAAGAAGGAGTTCTATCTCCTTCTTCATCTTCTTCTCCATCCTCTCGAAGAGAGCTTCTGGTCCGGAGGCTTCGTGGCGGCTCCGGCGCTCGACGGCGCAAAGGGTAGAGGAAGAAGGCGTCGGCGCTAGGTAAACCCTAGGTTAGGGTTTCCTATTTCGGCCAAGGTGTAACGCCCCAAATTTTGGGCTTGCTTCCGATTGTAAAAAGGACACAAAAATGTCGATATATATTATCAGATTGTATGCCATTTATTTCATAAATGAATAAAATTACCTTTTTGTGATTTCATGATTTAATGTTATGTGATTTCGTTAGAAAAGATTAGGAATATGTAAATTGCATAAATTAGAATATGTGACATCATGAATTGGAATATGTGATTGCATAAATGTAATTTGAGAATATGAGAGTGAATTGGGCTAATGGGCTTTGCAAAAGTGAAAACCAAAGAGGAGCAAAAATATGCTCTTGCCGAGGATCGAACCTTGGAACTCTTGGTAAGCAAAGCCTTGAAAAGCAACGAAGTAACCAATTCACCCAGCAGGGGATTGCTGAGAGGAAGGAAGGGAAATTCTTGTTAAGGGTTAGGGAATGTGAAAGGGTAGAGGAAGAGACTCTTGATGAGAAACCCCTTGGTGAAGGGACACTTGGAGAAGAGGCACTTTGTCTCTTCCCTTAGTATAAATAAGAGGGAGTGCTAAGGGGCTAACCATCATTGTTGCAAACCCCTCACTCACTCTCCCTCTTCAATTTTCGAAATCCTAACTCCCCTCTTCCTCTTCAATTTTCGAAATTCAAACTCCTCTTCCTCCTTGAGATTTTCGAAAATCCAAGGGAAGGGTCTCATCCCAAGGGACACTCCCAAGACCCCATTGAAGGTTTGAATCTCTTGCAAGGCAAGAAGAAGTCAAGGACCTCAAGAGCAAGGACAAGCACATCCCCTCCGAACTAAGGGTATACCTTAAGGATATTTAGCGAAAGAAGTAAGTGTCCCTCACCTGTAGCATAATTGCTGTGTATGATTTCCTTCTTCTTGTAGTTTGCGAAAATAGGGATTTGCCCTAGGTAAGTTTCGGCCACCCCTTAAGGGAAAGCCTTGGTTACTTTTTGATACATGAGAAGACCCCTTGGAACTTAGGGTATACCTATATGTTGATTTCCTTCAAGTTGTGATAACAAAAAATTAGGGTTTGCACCCCCTACAAGTTTCGGCCAAGACATGGAAAAATTAGGGATTCAAGGGTTGAATTACTCTATGATGTATCTTATGTTAGTGTATGACATGATAGTGTAGATAAGGTGTTTGTATAAATGGTTGTATGAATGATTGATTTCAAAAACCCTAAATCCCCCTACCCTACACTTTCGGCCAACCCTAGAAGAATTAGGGTTTAGGGTGCATGATTAACCTATGATGAAATCCATGTTTAATAATGTTGCATGATATGGATGTGAGGTGTTTGTGTAAATGTTTGTGTGAAGGTTTGATTTCCAAAAACCCTAATCCCCCCTACCCTACACCATTCGGCCAACACCCTAAAGTTAGGGTTTGTAAAGGATAAACTACCCTATGAGATATGCTTATGTTTGGGATGATGATATGTATATGCAAGTGACGTTTAAATGGAATGTTTGATTGGAAAACTTAATTTTTCCCTAGCATGTGATATTCGGCCAAAGCATGGAACATTAGGTTTATGAAGGTTGATTACCCCATGATGTATGTCATGCTTAGTATGATACATGATGTATATATATATGATACTTGTATGGGATGTTTGAGGTCAAAAACCTAAGCTACCTCCACCCTTAACTTTCGGCCAAAGGGCCCTATACTTGGGATTGGATTAATAAATACCATGCATGATAATGATCTTGTGTAGGATATGACATGCTTGTGTGATTCTTGATATGTTGATTGGAATGCATGCTAGCCAAATTACAACTTTCGGCCAAGAGAGAACTTTTGGACCCTAGCCTTGGTTGCTCCCATGAAATGCATGCTTTATACTATGCTAGTTATCAAGATTATGAATGTATACATATGTATAAAAATGAGCCCTATAGGGCATGGACGAAGAAGACTTAGGGCCTAAAGAATGCTTCCCTAGAAGGTTGGGACTAAGAGCATACTTTATGAAAATGAAGAACATGATAACTATTTTATTTTGTAATGGCTTGTACTATAGACTCTTAAAGCGAGTCAAATGATTATGATACTAGGCTGAAGGACTTTTGAGAAGGCCTAGTAAACCCTAGTGGTTCGGGATTAGCTACCTCATTCCTATTCAGGGGCGCGCGCAAAACATGAAGTACAAGCCGGGCCCTAATGATTATGCTATGTTCAAGTATTATGTTTATATGTTTTCAAAAGAACCTTCCTATGAAGTTAACATGCTTAGATGTTTAAACATGCTTAAATGCTTACCATGCTTGAATGTGATATATTCTCTTACCTTTTTCATGATATCCGATTTTTGTGAGTAGGACAGGGTCTTACTAAGCTATTGCTTATCGTTTAGTGTTTTCCCTTATGCTACAGATAAAGGACGCTACGCTATGGAGGCTGCGGGAGAAGGGCAAGTGTGTGTGTGATAGTGCTGGTGGATAAAAAGGATCTTGCTCTTAGTTGCTTCAAGTTTTGGAACTTGTCATGTTAAACCCATGTTATGTTTTTCTTTTTATATACATGCTATGTTTGAAGATGAATAAAAATAATCATGCTTCCGCTACATGAACCTTGCATGCTTAAATGATACATATGCCCATGCATAGATTAGATAGAAAAATATGAATGCATGCGTGTAGTTGTAATGTACGAAAATTAAAGTAGCGCCGCCGAATCCCTAGGGCATTAAGAGCGGGCGTTACACAAGGTGGGAAGAAGAGCTCGGTTGGTGGCCTTGGTGATCTCGGTTCATGGTAGATCGTCGCCCACAGGACGTCCGTGAAGGGAGGGACATAAGATTGAAGTCCGCGAGGTGATTGGAGAGGTATAACCCTTTCCAAGCTCCATTTATTATCCTTATGTCAATTTTGTGCTATGTTTACTAACCTTGTCATTTCATGTGTGAAAGTTAATTATTTTTATTAGTCATCATAGTTAATAATTAACTAACTGGACCCTGACTATAAACACAACACACGGCGATCAATTCGTTGCCTTTTCCATGGTCGAACGGTCGAGCAAATCACAAGGCTGATTTTTGTAATTGGCCAAGTTGTGATTTGGATTGTTCGATACGGTACGAGATGGCCGATGGGAGACAGGTCTCCATTCGGATTAAATTTTTAATCCATAGACATGGAGATGTCTGTCGGATCAACCAAGTATTCGCTTAGGAAACCCGCAAAGTCATACCCAACAGTTATAGCATGGAAAACTCTAAGAAAAGTTTTCTACCTTCCAGGCATGGAGTTCCTCTATCTAAGGAGATGTGTCCTAGTACATCAAAGGAGATAGAGGAGATTGTAGGAATCTATAGGTAAAAATATTTAAAATCACAACGGAAATAAGATCCCTTGAGCGATCCATGTATGGTGCAGTGGTAGGGTGACTAGTCGCTATCCCAGGCATCCGCGGTTCGATCCCCAGCTACGGCGCATTTGCAGGAATTTTTCCTCCAAATAGGGCGCGACCCCTGGGACGTTGGGCTTCTAGACCGCCCACTGCGAGCACTTTCCGATTTACCCTGGCGGCCGGTGGGAAACTTTCGTGTGGCCAGGCCGGTCGCCCATAGTTGGTTGAAAAATCTCGTTAATCATCCTCGAGCGATCCATGCGAAAGAAAAACTAATACAAAGTGATCTACAATTCCTATCTTATAGGAATACCTTTGTCGCGTGCCCTTCGCTTATCCCACTAGTCCTTTGGTTCGCCGGATCTCTTGCACGTTCAAGTGTCTGTGCCTCTATGCGTATCCACACGAACACGATCTACTCCTCGGAGAAGAACCTCCTTAGTTGTGCTAGCAACTTGGGATGGTTCACAAAGCAAAAGAACCTCCACTAGGGAGTTATGGACAAGGAGGAAGAAAGAAGAGAAAGGGAGATGCACACTCTAGCCTTTGACATGGGGGGGTATTTATACTCATCTAATGAATACCAAGGGTCTATGTCCCTTGAGCTCCTCTCATCTTTATGCTAATAAAACCCAATGAATACCAAGCCTCTTGGTATTCCTTGAGACTCTTAATATTCTATTCATCTAATGAATAAAATGTCTCTTAGCCTTCCTCTTAAATAATATTTATTAAACCCTTTAATGAATATTATCCATAATTAAGTGGTTGAGTCTAATCTATATGAGTCTAACTCAATTAATCCAATTCGAATCAAATCTTAGTCAAACCAAGATCAATTAATCTCCGAAGTATCGTGTCCTTAGTGTGTGACCCAATAGGTTCTCGTAACGTTGGCAATGTGTCTAAACCACTTTAGACACATATGCAATGAGCGGCATCTAGCAATGTATCATTGCTACCCAAGTAACAAGAAAAGTCGAGATCCGACTAAACCTTCGTGACTATGATAATGTATGACCTTACCCTTCTATCCTCGATATCTAGATTGACCAATGAGGCATAAACCGTGTCATCCTCAGTCAAACTTGTGTTTCTTGATCCCCGAGTAGACTCACTCATACAAATGAGCTCAATATCTCATATTGACTCATTTGAGCATGGCCATGCATTTTAGTAGTCCTACTCGATCAAGGGGCCCACAGATATCACTCTCGTCATATGGGAGGGATAGATCCCATCTACATCACTCACATCCCTCCGCATAATTCATTACCTACCTAGTGATCACCTTTATAGTCCACCCTGTTACGGGTGACGTTTGACGATACCAAAGTACATAACTCCTTATGTAGGGAACCATAGTGACTTCAAGTCTAAGGACTATTCATATTAATAGTCACTTGAGAAAGTTTATGACACTCATATGATAATCTATGAAACGTTCTCATGGCGGGCCAATTCAGTACACATTCTCCAATGTATACCCATGTGTCAACTTGATATCGCATATCTATGACTTGTGAGCTTAAGTCATCAATTGACCTATATGCTAGTCTCCATGCATTAATATTGTCCTTGAATATTAATACTTGACTAAGAATGGTTTAATGTAATGTTCTCTACATTATCTCACTATCGATTCAACCAATCGATATAATGTAGATAAGAACCTACTACCCAAGGACATTATTATACTTGGTTATTTGGCACAAATACAAAGTATATATAAAAACCAAACATACCTTTATTAATAATAGAATATGATACAAAATGCACCTAGTCAATCATCACATAATTGGCTCTAGGGCTCCTACTAACTAAGATGAAGGCGGTTCCGTATGCATCGGCTGTAGGAAGCATCATGTATGCTATGTTGTGTACGAGACCGGATATCTGCTTTGTCGTGGGCATGGTTAGCAGATATCAGAGTAACCTTGGACAGGGACATTGGACTACGGTAAAGCATATACTGAAGTACCTGAGAAGGACTAGAGACTATAAGCTGGTTTACTGGGCAGTCCAATTAATCCATGTGGGTTATACAGATTCAGATTTCCAATCGGATAAGGACAAAAGTAAGTATACTTCAGGGTTTGTGTTTACTTTAGGAGGTGGAGTGATAACTACCATTTTGTCAATCATTTTAGGCTCTCAAATCCATGTTTTAATCTACTTTTATATGCTTAAGCTTGCATTTATATTAGGTTTCATGAATTATCTCTATTTTGGCTTTTGATGCAAATTTTTCTATATTTGAGATATTTTGGCACTAAAATGTAAATATAATTTTGTAGGCTTCAAATGATCATGGACCTAAATTAGATTGGGTCAGACTTGAGCTAGAATTGGATCCGGATCACGGTGATCAAGTATCGAATCAATATGAGCCATTCGATCAAGTAACGGCTAGATCTGAGTCATCCATCAACTTCCGATTAATCCGAGTTCAAGATAGATTCAATCATGACCACAGATCAAGATCTGAAAATTTCATCCAAATCAGAAGAATCTCACCGTTGGATCAAGCTCAAGATGATCTAGACCATTCATTCAAGAGAAGGGAAGATCTGAGCCATCCGCCGCAGATCTGATTGATCCGAGCTAAGGAGAAGTAGATCAGACCCACTGATCAAGATCTATAAGGTTTGGTTCAGAACGGACTTGATCCGACCGTTGGATGAGATTGGAACAATCATAACCATCCAAAATTGAAAAGGAGGATTTAAATTGGGAATTCCCTCTCCCAGATCGCGTTGACACAAGCTCACCAGTAGTAGAGTTCGCAGAGTAGTTTTCTTCTCCTTTCTTCGTTTCTTGATCAATTTCTTTGCAGTTTTCTTCTCAGATCGTGTGCGTGACCACATCAAGTTGTTTCTTCTCAAGGTTTCAGATCAATGAGGTATATTTTCTGGTTCAATTCGCTAATCTGTTCTCTCAGCTGAAGGAGCGAAGGTGAGGGTCTCGCCGAAGTTCCATTCCATTGATCGATTCCATTTGATCGCGGGTTTTCATCGCCCTAAGCTGAAGGATTATCCGGAGGGGTTCTCCAATGCTGATCTGAAGGTTTTGAGGCCGATCGCGAATCAGCGTGTCGAGAAGAAGAGTTCGGCGAAAGAGTCTCAGCTACTGACCGATCATAGTGACCGGACAGAGATGTCTCTGATTGGTCCCGTGACCGATCAGAAGAGGACCTGATCGGTTGGTTAATCGATCAAGGAAGTCAATTCGCAGCAAACTTGATCAGGGAGTGTTTCTTCATTGGTTTTTGAGCTAGAGGGTTCATAGCTCAACCTTTGTGTGACGGCAAAGGGAAGTTTTGTGATAAACTGATTTGATGTTTAATTAGGATAATATTTTGGTTCCAAGCATTTATGTCTTCAAGTTGTTTAGTTTGTTCTCAAATATACTCCAATTCAAGTTCTTATGAATGTTTTGTTCTAATTTCCTTTGTCATACAATTAGTTTCTTTGCAATTAATTCTCTGCAATTTATTATCTGCAATTAGTTCTTTAAGTTTCAATTCAAGAGTTTGAATTTAATTGCTCAATTGTCAATTAGGTTAAGTTTAGTTTCCGCACTTCCTTAATTCATTACATGCTTTAGCTAAGTTCAGTCTATTTCGTTTCAAGTTGTTATTTAACCTCTTATCGCAAAAACCCCTATTTTATCTTGGAAACTCAAAACATTAAACGACAAATAACCTGCAAGCTCGAGTTAAACATTCATTCAACTAGTCCTTGGAAAAATATGACCTGAGGCCCCTCTACTACATTTTAACATTGTTTGCCAAGGGTTTTCAGTTTATAAATATCTAAATTTGAGGCTCATTTGTGACACTAGTATTGGGCTACCATCAAATTTTTGGCGCCGTTGTCGGGGAATCACTAGTTGAGTTTATTTAAATTGAGCTTGTGTTTAATATTTATATTCTTTGATTCTATTTTTATTTTCTTTATCATTTTGTATACATTTGCTACCATTTTTATTTGTTTGTGGCCAGAACTGCAGGTGGTGATCTTAAGAGTTTGAGAAGCTACTGAAAATTTTTCTACTCATTCAAGCAGTTCCATGGCAGAATATTAGTATTTTCAGAATTTTCAGCAGCTTTGTCAGAATTTTCAGCAAAACTTTCAACCATTCTAACCTTATTCAAATTGCCAGCAACCAAATTATCAATTTCAATCTCAACTTCAACAATTTCAGCAAGGTTTTCAGCCAAGTAAGCCTTTCTAACAATTTCAGCAGCCCTATTCGAATTTTCAACAAAACCAACCTTTCATTTAGCCACAACAGCAATTTCAACCACAATTTCAAAATTTTCAGCAAGGTTACAATTATAATCAACAAAGTGTCCAACCATTCAATCAGAATTGTCAACCTCCACAATTTCAACCCTCACCACAATAATTTCAACTTCAAACTCAGAATTTTCAGAGCTACAATTCTCAGCAATTACAACCAAGTATCCAACCCACTTTTCAGCAATTTTCACAACCAAATCAACAATTTAATCAGCCCCAACCACCTTATTTTCAGAATTCACAGCCTAGTTATGATTTTGAGCAACCTAATACTACATTTCAAGACCAACAAGAGTTTCATGCTCATCAAGGTGACTTTGAGGATTCTAGTGAGCTTGAGGCTCAACAACAAAGGCTTGGGAAGATTTTGCAACAAATCATACAACAAAATCATTCACAACAACACACTAGTACAAAAAAGACCTTTAACAACGGCTTTTAACACCGGTTGTATTAAAACCGGTGTTAAAAAAAAAGGCAATGGCATTTTTGTAATTATTTGAACTTTAAAATACTTTTAACACCGGTTCTTTTAACAACCGGTGTTAAAAATATATTTAACTACGGTTTTATAAATAACCGGGGTCATATGTTATAATTATTTGAACTTTAAAATACTTTTAACACCGGTTCTTTTAAAAACCGGTGTTAAAAATATATTTGACTATGGTTTTGTAAATAACCGTGGTCATATGTTTTTCGCGCGCATTGTTAAATCCCGAATTTTTCAGTGGTTGAAAAGGCATTTTTTTAAAATTAGGGGCCTAGTTGTAATTATTTAAACTTAGAGGGGCCTTTTTGTAAAAATATCGAAAAAAACTACTAATAAGCCCTAACTTCCCTCGTTTTCTCTCGAAAAATCACTCGAACCCCTCTCCCTTGGCAGTTCCGTTTCCTCCCGACGCCGCCCGCAGCCCGTACACAAGCGGTTCCTCCTCGTAGCACCGCCTTTTTCACCCCTCTTCTTCTCCTTCTTCTTCTGTCGTTTCTTCTTCTTCGTCTTCTTCAGTGTGCACAAATGAGACGCCGAGCGCCTCGACTTCCCGATTGGCCGCAACCCTAAGCCGGCCATAAAATTTTACTATTTACAGAAGCACAGTCATATAAAAGCCGAACTTCAAATTCTGGTCAGTTCCTTCGCTGTAAAGAAGCGTGCGTACGAGGGTGAACGGAACCGTTGTAGAGTTTGAAGTTTGAAAAATCGGAAGCGGAAGGTTTTACAGTTCTGTTTCCATTTCCCCTTTTTGTTTCTTTCTTGATTTCTACCATCGAAAATGGTTCTGAATCAGTAATCAATACTCGATCCCTAATGATTTTTTTAATCCGGGGAAGGTTGATCCGTCGCTATCAGGTAGGCGGGGAGACTCTTATGGCTTTTCCCGGCGACGAGTGCTGATCGAGGGGTATTTCTTACACATTCCGCCCTTGGCTCATCGATTGAAGCTTACGGCGATTTCAGAAAGCTAACAGCTGCCTGCCTTCTCTTCGACTACGGCGACCATCGACCACTCCGCCGAAATGCCTTGCCTCAAGCTCCCATTCGGCTGAGGAAATCGCAGTAACTTCTTATTATCTGTTGTTGGTTCAGATCGAATCTAGTGATCTCCTTTCCGTTCTTTTATTTTTCTGTATTTGGGTGAATACAAAATGAAAATTTGAACTGATGTTCAAGGTTGCATCTTTCTTGCAGTGTTTATTAAGTTGCTTAAGCAAAAGAGTGGTTTACTGCCACTATTGTTTAGGTTTTTTTTTTTGGTATGCGTTCTATTTTCTGGGGCAAGTATGATTTATTAAATGGTTGATCTCTAATTTAGACTACCTTTTCTGTTATCAAGCTACAAAATGAAAGGAATAAGGACTAAGGAAGTCAATGATTACTGTTACAGTTTATGTTTCACTGAGTGTGCTAAATGATTGTTGCATGTATTCACAGACACTTGATCGAAGTCTAGGGATCTATCTCTCACCAAACAAAGTGTTGGGACTAAGTTGATGGAGTTACATTGGAGAATTGCCTTGGCTTGTCTTAGTGGGATTCTCTTGTTCCAGCTCGCCACTTGTGGTTAGTCTAAATTTGTTTTCAGGTGCAAGAGTTTGGGATGATTCATATATGCCACTAAATTTAGTGCTTTGTTTACAGAGAATCCTTTGATACAATCGGACAGTCTAAAGTGGATGTGCATTTGTAATGCTGGACCTCTTGAAAATACTCCTTCATTTAATTCCTCATGCGGTTGCATTTATGGTATGCATAATCTATGCTAGGCTTTCCTATTAAAAACTAAAAGTTGGTTGATTTTATTCACATAATTTACTGAATTATAAATTGGTTTTGAATTGTTACTGCCAAGAAATTCCCAAAGAAGAGAAAGGCTCCAAGATTGTGCAGATATAAGTTCAGCATTTGGTGTCTATGTCATATGCAACTTTCTATTCACTTCTCTTGCTAATTCGTTTCTCAAGCCTGATTTATCTTGTATTTATGGCAAGAAGCAATTCATGATTCATACATAAAGTCAAAACATATACAACATCAAGTGTGTTGTTAGATCCATGGGGATTTGCTCCAGAATCTGGGACTGTTTCCCATTCAAATGTTTCAATCAATCAGTATGTCTACTGATGAATAAATGTATAGTAGGAGCATGCCATTTATCATGGTTCATTGCGCTTTATCCATATTTGGATACCCACTGACTAATTAATCATGTTAAATAGAAAATCTATTATGGTTGATCATGCCATAGTGAATCATTTTGACAATACTATATGTAAGGGAGGTATGCAAGCTCCTCTATGTGCTATGCGTTCATTTTGACAATACTATGTGTAAGGGAGGTATGCGCCTCGACTTCAGTGTGCTATGCGTTCTTTATTATTTTGACAATACTATGTGTAGGAGCATGTAATTTGTTGCATGTTCTTACTGGGGCCAAAGGATTGCTCAATAGAAGGAGTTCAATTTGAGAAAGCCCCCATCATTCATTATGATTTACTGGTTTTGGGATTCTTGGTACTATACCTTAATCTATCTGCCTCTAGCTAGTTCTTTGGTTAAATCTCAAATGGCATCTGACTCCTAAATCATTTACTTGGTTTTGCTGGCCAGACCTTGTTATGTGGTCTTATTGGAGTTCCACCTTCAAATGGTGTCATCCCACAATCTCCAATGCACACGAAAAGTTTGGCTACCCTCAAACACCAAGTAAGCTCCAAATTGTGAATGATTGATTATATTGCTTCTCTCTCCGTAGCATTATTTGATATTTTTTCATTGGAATTTTCTCACAGTTGCTTCGCAATCGACTGGTAGCCACTGCACGCCAAAGCATGAAAAGAAATTCAAGTTTGACTCAAGTACTGTATGGAAATATGCAAGACGCTTATAAGAGATGGAATGCTAAGCTGGTCGAAGTTCTGCAACGTACTCCTCACTATTTGATCTTGGACTAGACCGTTTACTTGCAAACTCGTGTGGCAAGCTTCTACATTGTCTTTGCTTGGAAAATCACATAGCGAGTAGGAGTATAATGTGTTATTTGATTTACATTTTGCTTTTGTTGAAAGAAAAATGGATAGTTGTAAAATACATGGATTGTTTTGTTTTTGAAACTTATTGGATGTTGCATTTACTTAATTCATGGTGTGTTATTGATTATGGATAAACTATTATATTATTGTGTTCTTTTATATGTCTAGAAAAATTATAAATAAAAATAAATATGAAATTTATATAAAAAATTAAGACTTTTGACACCGGTTGTTTCTAGAACCGGTGTTCAAACATCATTTTTAACACCGGTTGTTTCCAGAATCGGTGTTAAAAATGATATTTTAACACCGGTTGTTTCCAGAACCGGTGTTAAAAATGATGTTTTAACACCGGTTGTTTCCAGAACTGGTGTTAAAAATGATGTTTGAACGCCGGTTATTTAAAATAACCGGTGTCTAAAATGGCTTTCCCGCCTCATAATTGAACTTTTAACAACGGTTATTAACCGGTGTTAAATCTATATATTACACCGGTTTGTTAACCGGTGTTAAAAGTCTATACTTACAATGCCGGCTGGATCAACACCGGTTCCGGAACCGGTGTTAAAAGTCGAAAATAACCGGTGTTAAAAGCCTTTTTTCCACTAGTGACAAGAGTATGATTCTACGCTTCAAGACATTGAGAGACACATGAGAAAATTGGTTAGTGAAATGAATCAAATGAAAACCCAAAGATCAAGCCAATTACCTTCTCAAGCTACTCAAAATCTTAAGGGGGATGATTGCGTAATAATTTTGAGGAATGAGGAAGTTGTTTCAAGTTTAAACATTCCAAGGGCTAATTTCTATGAAAAATTTCCAGCAACCTATTTTCCACCTCAGATCAGTCCTGAAAATGATTCTACATCAGTTGGTAGTGACCCTAGTGCAAGCCTAAGTTCTTCTTCAATTGATCTTGCAATTTTGGTGGAAGAAGAAGAAGAAATCCATAAAATTAGGGCACCTACAACAACTATTCCTCCTGAAATTCCTGTTCATGATTCATTTCCAAAATTTTCAGCTCAAGTGGAGGAACCAAAAGTCTCTTTACCCTTCTCACACCACCCCAGAGAGGATCCTCCTAGCATTAGCATGGATATTTCAGATGTGGTTGTTGAGGCATAGTTGATTGCTGATGAAGCTTCATTTAATATTCAGAGAGGATGTTTAAGCTCAGAGGAAGCAGAGGAGGCTGAAGATTTGAAGACTGTATCTGACTCATTTTTTTGTTGCTGATGATTCTATAGGTGTAGGGGATTGCACTGAGCCCCAGGGATCACCTACTTTGATGGATATTTAGAAGATTCAGAGATTAGGTGTGAGAGTGTAGGGGATTACACTGAGCCCTAGGGACCACCCATACCTATTGGGCAGTCATTTGTTGGTGCAGGAAGCACCATATCGAACCTGGTTTTGATATTGGCAAAGGATTCAAAGTTAAGTTTATTTGTGATCTAACGTTGTTCACTGAGTGTACAGAAAAAGCCCTAGCGAAGGACTGCTAGGCACCTGGCGGAAGACTGCCAGTATCCAAGCCCTAGCGAAGGATTGCTAGGCAACTGGCGAAGGACTGCCAGAATCCAAGCCCTAGCGAAGGACTGCTAGGCAACTGGCGAAGGACTGCCAGCATCCTCTTGTTGGATCGAGAAATGCGAGAGAGGGGGGCGTCGAAGGGCGGGTTCCTTGGAGGGTAGCACAGAAGATGGACTGAGATGGTCGGAGTCCCAAAAATCGGTTCAGTAGGGTAGGAGTGATGCTCAAGGGCATTCCTTGAACGGTAGTGACGAAGCTCAAGTGGTCTTGCCTAACTATGTTGTTATAGAATTCTGCACATAGGGTGTTGTTGATCGAATGTGTGCAGAATACGAGGTTATCTAGTTGATAGAAGTTAATTGCGGACATTGCGACTGGACAGGATTGGGAGAAGAAATGACGGTTAAGGTAGCTTGTTTTAATCGGAATGTAGGTGGTTTGTGCGAACTTGTTACAAAGTGCTAGGTTAGGAAATCTAGGGTCGGGACTGGGCTCATTACCGGGGTTCGACTGAACTGCTCGGCGTTTTCTAAGTGTAGAAAAAAAAGTGATTTAAGGATAAAGAAGGAGTGTGCAAAAAAATTTGTAATTTAAGAAAAATTAATTGCACAACTAAATTTCATACCTTGGAGGCATGGTTGAGGCAAGGGAAGGCTTAGGTTCACTTGATCCACAAGAATGAGGCAAAGGGAAGAAGGAGTGTGAGATGTGGTGTGGGAAATGAGGGAGTCTCGGGTCCCTTTTATAGGGGTTGATGGGGGGGCGCCCGACCGGTCACGGGCGCCCTATACAGGTTGGTTTTGCCTCGGCAGGGAAAAGGTCTGTAGGGGCGCCCGACAGGTCACGGGCGCCCTTCTCAAAAGCTGTTTGTCAGCAGCTTTTGACTGCTTTAATCAGCGTGGGAGACAGGTTTTGATGGGGGCGCCCGACATGTCACGGGCGCCCTTCTCAAAGGCTGTTTGACTGCAGCCTTTGACTGCTTTAATCAACGTGGGGGACAGGAGCATATAGGGGCGCCCGACAGGTTTCGGGCGCCCTTGTCAAGTCGGTCAAATGCAGCTTTTGCTGCTTTGACTGGAGCTGGTACCTTTTCAGTGTTGTCAGGGGCGCCCGACAGGTTACGGGCGCCCTAGGTACCAGACTTTTGACTGTTTTGACCAGGTTTGACTGTTTGACTCCGTTTGACTGTGTTTGACCATGTTTGACATAGTTTAACCATGATTATGAATGCACAAGCAAGGTGGTTTAATTTGAGCTTAATTTTCCTGTCTCACTGAATCTAGGGTTTTCAATCACGTTAACCTTAAGGTTTTTGTGAGACAGGTTTGAAGGTAAAAATTAATTTTGAAAAGGAATTTTCATTTATTTTGAAAAGTTATTTACTTTTAAAAAAAACAGAAAGTTTTGAAAACAGATTAAGTGTTTTTCAAAAAGATAATAATTTTGAGAAGTAGAGGTTTTGAAAAACAGATTAGAATCTATAATTATTTGAAATTTGAGTTAGATTCGAATTTGTCAAAAGTTAACTTGAATTTGAATTTCAGAAATTGGCTTCCAGGTCTTGGCGAGGCACTAGGCCTTCTTTGGCCGAAGCCTTATGGGATCATCCACCCTTTCCTTGACAAAGCCTTTTAATGAAATTTCATTTTCAAATTAAATTAGGTCATTTTCTGGTCTAACTAGTTTGGATCTTGGATCGGTAGCTTCGGCTAGTTCCGCCAAATTGGCTTCCCTAACGTACTATCATCTCACCTCCACCCAATACTATGTTTTCAAGTTTCAAATAATTTCGTCCTTAAATCTAAGTATTCCTTAAATCTAAGCATGGCAATTTGCAAGAAATTAAATAAACAAGCAATCAATAAAAAAAAATCATCTAATTATAAAAATTGTTTTGATTTTGGCTCCCCCTGGACTATAGCCTCTATATGGGTTAGGCAAGATGTGAATCTTGTCCTTGGGGATCCAAAATTGATTTGAACCAGTTGGTTTAGTCAGGCACAGTTTTGGCACCCATGCCTGAACCTTAGGTCTTGACTGGTTCAGTACAGCAAAGTAGGATCTTTGCCGAGATTTGGTTCTATTACCAAGTCCGGATCGGTTTAGAACAGACTTCTGTTTTCCCAGAATCATGTCAAGATTCTTGGAACCAGAAGTGAATCGTTCTAAAGCTGTTCTTAAGTCCTTAATTTGAGTTTTCAGGGAGGAATTCTCTGACTCAAGTTTTTCAACTTGATCAGGGGTTCCTTCCTGAATTTTCTCAGTTAAGGAATTAGAATCAGCTCCCTCTTTCAGGAGTTTTACTTCCTGTCGGAGGGACTCGATTCGGAGTTTGGCTTTCGCCAAATCTCGGGATAGATAGGAAATAAGAGAATTTAATTGCGATTTTGAAAAGCCTGTTACCTTTATTTCGCCGTCGTCGGAGAAAGTCAGTTTGCCGTCGTCCCGGTCCGAGTCTGAGTCAGTCTCGATTTGATCCGAAGCGGTCAGGGCTAGAAGATTGGACTGAGGTGCTTCTTCTTCTTCTTCTGAGGAAGACTCGTCCCAGGTTGCTTGGAGTGCCTTCTTCTTTCTGTTCTTTTTGGACTCCTTTAGACTTGGACATTCAGTCTTGTAGTGGCCCTTCTTCTTGCATTCGTAGCAGGTTACGTTGGGCTTTTGTTTGTCAGTTGCCGGTTCATCTTGTCCGTCCTTTCTCCGGCTTGTTCTCCATGTTTTAGTTTGGTTCTTCAACTTTTTGTAGTAACTTCGAGCTAGCCGGACCAGTTCTGATTGATCTTCTTGATCTTCCATTTCTGAATCTGAGGTAGATTCAGGTTCAACTTGAATTTTCTTCTTGGTCATCTTCCCTGTTTTCCCTGCAAAAAAGGCTATACTTTTCTCGACCAAATTTGAGTTAGTCTGTTCATGCAGTTCAAGTTCAGAGAATAACTCATCTAACTTAATTTTTGAGAGATCCCTAGAGACCTTGTATGCATCGACCATAGATGCCCACAAGGTAGTTCTAGGGAATGCGTTTAGGGCATACCTTATCAGGTCACGGTTTTCAACCTTGTGACCTATTGTATGAAGACCGTTCATTACCTCTTGAATTCTTGCGTGGAGCTGGGCTGCTGTCTCGTTATCCGCCATTTTGATGGTGAAGAGCTTGTTCAGTAGCAGGTCCCTTTTGCTGATCCTCGTGTCTGAGGTTCCTTCGTGGAGCTCGATTAGTTTAGCCCATAACTCCTTTGCACTGTTGAAGGGGCCTACTCGATTCAGCTCCTCTTTCGTTAGTCCACATTGTAGAGTCTGAGTTGCTTTGGCGTCAGCTTCAATTTTGCGTTTGAGAGTGTTGTCCCACTCCCAGTAGCTTTGTGGAATTCCTTCTGTATTTCGTGGGATCTCCAGACCGGACTGGATAATGATCCACATGTCCACCTGAGTTTTCAGGTGGACCTCCATGCGACTTTTCCAGTAGGAAAAGTCTTCTCCACTAAAGAGTGGAGGTCTGGCGGTGCTGTATCCCTCTTGCATAGACATTTGCACTAAAAAGAAATTTTACAAAAGAAATGTCCCAAGACTTGGTCTTGGATTAGTAGTGCGAGATAAAAAAAATGATTAGAAAAAAAATAAATAAAAAAAAATCCAAAAAAAAATATTTCAAACTGGTGGTTGCACCAAGTTTGAAAACCCCGCTCTGATACCACTTGTTGGATCGAGAAATGCGAGAGAGGGGGGGGGGTGAATGTCGCAATTCGTTCGGATTTAAAAGAGCGGGTGCGCAGCGGAAATAAAAGAGTAAAACAACGACGCAAACACAGCAGGTTTACTTGGTTCGGAGCCTGGGTCGACTCCTACTCCAAGGCCCACGGTCGTTGACCGTTTACTTTGGGCAATTCTATATTTGGCGCAAAAATAGTTTACAATTTGAATATAGAGTGAGTGCAGTAAACTTATACAGGAAAGAATTTCTCTTCTTTTACCGACGTCCGGAGTAGATCGATGATTTCGGGGCAGCGGGACGTCGTCGGCTCAAGTTGGGCAGTTTCTGGAGCAGAGCACGAGAGCAGAAGAGCGTGGAAACGTCGAAGCAATTGTTGTACTTTGAAGAGGGTCGAGGCCCTCTTTATATAGGGCAGGGGGCGCCCGACATGCTCGGGGCGCCCTCCACGTGGCTTCTGATCCGGCGTGCTCTCGGTCGTGACTGATCGCTTCGACTTCGGGATAACAGTTGACTGGGGCGCCCGACGCGCACGGGGCGCCCGATTGACCGGTCAAACTTTATCACCGAGGCTTCGCGAGGGTGAGCTGCAGCCGCCTTCAGTGGCGTGGCACAGTGGGCGCCCGAGACACGCGGGGCGCCCGATCTGCGCGGTGCCCGATTTGCGCGGCGCCCGCGACAAGAGGGGCGCCCGACATGCGCGGGGCGCCCCCCAACGCGGTGCTGTCGGAGGTTTACTTCTCTGCTGACTTTGGGTTGACTCTGGGGCGCCCGACACATCCGGGGCGCCCTGCTCAGCTGCGGCCTCACTCCTTTGAGGCCCTCTGAGCTGCAGAAACACAGTCCTTCGGTCCTGCATCCAGGGTTAGTCCAAAATAGCAAATACTAAGTTGATTTTTCACAGCCTTAGCTGTCTTGGTTCTGACTTTGGGTCTCCAAAATGGAGCCCTAGGTCGAACCGACGCCTAATGTTCCCTCGAGGGGAACGCGTCCTCACCTACTCCTCTCGGGAGAATTTACCTGGTGCCAACCGGCTCCTCCAGTTGGACTTTTGCCTGACGGTCCTTTGTCAGGGCTTGGATGCCGAGCTGTCCTTCGCCCGGTGCCTAGCATTCCTTCGCTAGGGCTTTAGTCCCAGGCTGTCCTTCGCCTAGAGCCTAGCAGTCCTTCGCTAATTTGAATTTTGTTTAAAAAATTAATTTAACTCTTTAAATTTATTCATGGTCTTTTCAAAATAAATCTTCTACTAAAACCTGTCTCACAAAAACCCTTAAGGTTAACATGCTTGATCATGTAGTACTGGGTGAGACATTTAGGACCTAAATGCATAACTCACTACTCTTTCAAATAAAATATACTTTCAAAAGTTATTCAAAGTTATTTCTTGTTTTCAAATTAATTCACTGTACTCTACTTTTTTTTACATCTTTTATTTCATGTCAAATATCACAATAAATAAAGTCTAGGACTTGATTGGGTCAATTATTGGTCAAACCTAGTCAACATAGTCAAACATGGATAACACTGAAGTCCCCTAGGACATTAGATTGAGTTAAATAGTAAAGGGGAGTGGTTTATTCTTTTTAATTTTCTTTCAAAATATCTTTGAAAAATTATTATCATTTCAAAATGTTTTTCGAAAAAGGGGCTTATGTTTGAAAATTATCTTCATTTCAAGTTGAATTTCCTAAAATTATATTACCGTACTGATATTCAAAACTATTCTTTTGATTTTAATAAACCCTAAAGACACAGAGGAAGATCCCCTTCATGATCCATAAGGACTCCTGGGATGTGTCAAATTTAGGGGGAGTTTGAGTCAAAAGAAGAATTTCTGAAATGTGTTTATTAATTTTTTTTTGGTTATTAGACAATTCTTATAATTTAAATCAAACCTTAAGACTCAGAGGAAGATCGCTTGTAGTCAACAAGCTTCCTAGGACTGGGTCAAGTTTAGGGGGAGATCAAATTAAAAGAATTGTTGAAAATTTTTCAAAATATATGTTTTCATGCACTGCAAGTTTAAAATCCTTTTGAAAACATAAATAATTTTTCGTTCAAAATATTATTATTATTGTGGCCTATGAAATTGCTTTTGAAATAATATTTACTTGGGTTGGCGAATTTCCAGGACACTTAGGAAAATATCCTTGTAGTCAACAAGGTTTCCTAGGATTGTGTCAGACTGGAAAATAAACCAAGTCAAGCAAAATATTGTGTCTTCAAAAGGTCATACATTTTTCAAAATGTACTAGCATATACTTTCAAAGTACTATCATTTTTTTGGAGATAGTATTTACTTGAATTGGAGAACTTTTCCAGGACACTTAGGGAAATGTCCTTGTAATCAACAAGGTTTCCTAGGATTGTGTCAGACTGGAAAAGAAACCTAGTCAAGTAAAATATTTTTCTAAAAGTACTTATGTGTTTCAAATCATAATTTATTTCAAAAGTACTTATGTCTTCAAAAATGCATAATATCTTTCAAAAAGTACTGCTATTTTTCAAAATATAATGTTTTCAAAAGTACTAATATTTTCAAGGCAATAGTGTTCTAAGTGAATGAATTTTCTACAAGACTTGCCTACAAAAATAATTTTTTTTAAAAAAAAAATGTCTTTCAAAGTGGAGTTTTGCTGCATGTTAAGCCTTTGCTATGCTTTCAAAAATTATGCTAAGTATTTTTATGTTTTCAAAACTCATAGACTCTGATACACAAATTTTAAAATTTTTTAAAACATATATATTTTTAAAAAAAAAAATCCTTATTGATATATGTTCTAAGGAAAATTCTCTATGAGTGCAAAAGTTGAAACTTTTTAAAGAAAACTTGTTTTCAAAATGTTGGCTAAGTAAGTTACGGTTAAGTTTTTCTTGAAAACTATGTTACAAGTTTTTGCAAGCTTTTTCTAAAATATAAGTAGAAGCGTTATCACATTAAGGGGGAGCCTCATTTATTTTCAAAACATCCATTACCTTGAAAATTATGAAATTCATTACTTAAAGTTTCTTTTGAAAACTATGCTTTTGAACTCCTTTACTTAAATTTATTTTGGTAAAACTCAAACCTCCCTATTAGATACCTTGTTCACCCATGTTTATTTTTGATATATGTCAAAGGGGGAGGAAAGGTCAAAGTTAAGTATTATAACACAAGTACTCAGGGTTTTAGGGGGAGTAAAGGTTTTTTATGAGAGATAAAGGTTTTTTTTTCAAATCTTACCATGTGTTAGTAAATGTTATAAAGTTTTTACTTAACATTGAATTGTGTAAAATTGCTATACTTCATTTTTACATTATGTTCTTAACAGTTATAAAGTTTTTTTACTTAACTTTGAATTGTGTTGCCATAATCAAAAAGGGGGAGATTGTTGGTGCAGGAAGCACCATATCGAACCTGGTTTTGTTATTGGCAAAGGATTCAAAGTTAAGTTTATTTGTGATCTAACGTTGTTCACTGAGTGTACAGAAAAAGCCCTAGCGAAGGACTGCTAGGCACCTGGCGGAAGACTGCCAGTATCCAAGCCCTAGCGAAGGATTGCTAGGCAACTGGCGAAGGACTGCCAGAATCCAAGCCCTAGCGAAGGACTGCTAGGCAACTGGCGAAGGACTGCCAGCATCCAAGACCTAGCGAAGGACTGCTAGGCTCTAGGCGAAGGACAGCCTGGGACTAAAGCCCTAGCGAAGGAATGCTAGGCACCGGGCGAAGGACAGCTCGGCATCCAAGCCCTGACAAAGGACCGTCAGGCAAAAGTCCAACTGGAGGAGCCGGTTGGCACCAGGTAAATTCTCCCGAGAGGAGTAGGTGAGGACGCGTTCCCCTCGAGGGAACATTAGGCGTCGGTTAGACCTAGGGCTCCATTTTGGAGACCCAAAGTCAGAACCAAGACAGCTAAGGCTGTGAAAAATCAACTTAGTATTTGCTATTTTGGACTAACCCTGGATGCAGGACCGAAGGACTGTGTTTCTGCAGCTCAGAGGGCCTCAAAGGAGTGAGGCCGCAGCTGAGCAGGGCACCCCGGATGTGTCGGGCGCCCCAGAGTCAACCCAAAGTCAGCAGAGAAGTAAACCTCCGACAGCACCGCGTTGGGGGGCGCCCCGCGCATGTCGGGCGCCCCTCTTGTCGCGGGCGCCGCGCAAATCGGGCACCGCGCAGATCGGGCGCCCCGCGTGTCTCGGGCGCCCACTGTGCCACGCCACTGAAGGCGGCTGCAGCTCACCCTCGCGAAGCCTCGGTGATAAAGTTTGACCGGTCAATCGGGCGCCCCGTGCACGTCGGGCGCCCCAGTCAACTGTTATCCCGAAGTCGAAGCGATCAGTCACGACCGAGAGCACGCCGGATCAGAAGCCACGTGGAGGGCGCCCCGAGCATGTCGGGCGCCCCCTGCCCTATATAAAGAGGGCCTCGACCCTCTTCAAAGTACAACAATTGCTTCGACGTTTCCACGCTCTTCTGCTCTCGTGCTCTGCTCCAGAAACTGCCCAACTTGAGCCGACGACGTCCCGCTGCCCCGAAATCATCGATCTACTCCGGACGTCGGTAAAAGAAGAGAAATTCTTTCCTGTATAAGTTTACTGCACTCACTCTATATTCAAATTGTAAACTGTTTTTGCGCCAAATATAGAATTGCCCAAAGTAAACGGTCAACGACCGTGGGCCTTGGAGTAGGAGTCGACCCAGGCTCCGAACCAAGTAAACCTGCTGTGTTTGCGTCGTTGTTTTACTCTTTTATTTCCGCTGCGCACCCGCTCTTTTAAATCCGAACGAATTGCGACATTCACCCCCCCCCTCTCTCGCATTTCTCGATCCAACATCATTATCTATGGAGGCAGTGGAGGAGAGTGATAGTAAAGCTTGTGACAGCCTTGAAGTTGATTCTGAAGCTCTACAGGACCCTTCTAGTCTTTTATTTTGTGATCCTTCTAGTCTTTTATTTTGTGATGATATAGTTGATGTCGGTCCTAACTTTTCTAATATGGTTGTTGCAGGTATTATTGATGAGGCACGCGTTGGAGGTGATTCTATAGGTGTAGGGGATTGCACTGAGCCCCAGGGACCACCAACAGTGATTGATACATTAGAAGATTCAGAGGACAAGCCAGAATGTGTAGGGACTTGCATGGTGGAAGCAAGAACCCATGAATCACTTTTCTTAGTTGAATGTCCACCAGAACCTGAGATTGAAGTGGAGCTTGTACATGACCAGGAGGAGACCACAATTAGATCTACTCTTGTAGAACCTCCAGGTATTTTTCAGCATGATAAGGTATGTATTTCTCCCAAGGTTGATCTTGTTGGTTGTGAAGCAATTATTGATACATTTTATGAAGAGAGTGATTGTGAAAAAATCATGGATGTACCTATGGTTGAATTTGTTGAATGTGATACTTTTCTTGATGCATCTTATATAGAGACTGAGGCTGATTGTTTAGAAAAATTCATGGAGGTACCTAGTGCTGATTTTGTTGAATGTGATGAATTTCTTGACACATCATGTGTAGAAGCTGATTATGAACAATTTTTAGAGGTGCCTAAAATTAATTTTGTTTGTTGTGATGGAATTATTGATACATCTTATGTAGAAATTGATTGTGAAAAACCCATAGATGCACATGAGGCTGATTTTGTTGAATGTGATGAATTTCTTGACACATCCTGTGTAGAAGCTGATTGTGAAAATTTTTAGAGGTGTCTAAAATTGATTTTGTTTGTTGTGATGGAATTCTTGATACATCTTTTGTAGAGGTTAGTTGTGAAAATTCATAGAGGTACCTAGCATTGATTTTATTGGCTATGATATGATTCTTGATACATCCCATGCAGAAATTGATGGTGAAAAACTAATAGAGGTACCTAAAATTGATTTCATTGGTTGTGATGAGTTTCTTGATATACCCTTTATGGATACTAATTGTGAAAAACTCATGGAGGTACCTAAAATAGATTTTATTGGATTTGATGCATATCTGGATACATTCTATATAGAGACTGATGGTATTTCATTTTCTTTCTTACCCTGCACGCGTGAGGGAGGTATTGCATGGTTTTGCAGGGCACCGTAGGCTTCTGGAATGGATGCTCCAACTGAATAGACTCCAACCTCCTGGAAGGACTTCCAAAAAGCATCAAGAGGGAGGAGTTGATCTCACTTTGATTCATAGCACTCCACCTCTTAAATGGATTTTGTACCTTAATCGTCTCCGGCCACCGGAACACATTTATGTGAAGTTGAAGTGTGGGGGAGCAATGCACCATAAAATTGATCACATGAAGAATGCTCTCTCGACCACCCAAACTCCTCCACTACCGAATGGAGGTTATTCCTTGATCGACTCGACTGCCAGAAATAAAGGGGAGTTTGTTCCTTCTTGCATTTTATTTCATTGCATGTTTCATTTTTATGTTTTCTAGAAGTAAAATTTTCTTTTAAATGAGTTCTTGTTAATAAATGTTTAGGTAGCATAGAATGAATAAAGATTCATTGTAGATACCATTTTATCCCTTTTGGCATTTTAATTCTTGCATGACTAGGAATAAATGTATCCATCTAGATTTTCTTATATCATTTTAGAGTCCCTTGAAAGCAAATTAAATTTGGTTGTTAAAACTTAGGATTTGAGCCAATGGATGAAAATTCTTGGATGCTTGAGTACTACTTAGTTATGGATTCTAAATTGATGACTTGAGATGAATTCTTTTTACCTAGTGAGGAATTGGCCAAATTTTTTGTGATACACACATGTGATTGTACTCTAGAACTTGCTTAGGTTGTTTCAAAGCTATAATTCTATGATTGGACCACATTTATAGAGGTAAATCACTTTGTTTCCTTTCTTATATCATTTTTGCAATTTCCTTGTTGATACACTCTTATTCTATATTTCCTTTCCCTATTCTTCATGTTCATCATAATATTTTGCATGGACTTGGGTGCCTTAATGTTTCTTGATGTTACTTTGCCCGAGACGGACAAAAGTTTAAGTGTGGGAGTAGGAGGCAAGTATTCTACCATTGAGGATAAAGTGAAGTAACCTACAAGTAATTGTGCCAAGTCTAATTCCAAATGAAGCCTTGAGTTCTCTAATTTTATGTGATGCAGAAAAAAAGAAGCTCAAGCAATTGAGGAGAACAAGGATTTAGTTTACCAGCCAAATCTATTAGAAAGAGTTAAAGAGGACTTTGTTGATGCTTGAGCAGTCAATGAATGAGCTTTTCACTTGGGAAGAAATCTGAAACTCATCCAGAGAAAGAAAAACAGAAACAAAATCTTAGCTGCAGAAAAATAGAAAAAAAAAGACAGAGCAGCTGGAAAAAAAACAAAAGAAAAGAAAAGAAAATGGAAAGAAAAACATCAAGTGGAAGTCAAGTGTTAATGAGTTTTCTGAATGTGAAGATGAGAACGAGGAGTTAGTTTGATTTCAAATGTAGTATTGATTGAAGAGAAGAAAAGTCTCGGCAGAAATCAGTTCAGACAGCTCAGTTTTCTGCTACTGATCAGTCCCTGATCGGACACCAGTCCGATCAGGGAGGTTCCTGATCGGTCACTTGACCGATCAGTAGCTGTCCAATCTGAGCAGAAGGGAAGCCCGACCGATCTTCAGTCCGAACAGGCAAAGGCTGATCGGTCTCCAGACCGATCAGAAGGAGCTGGCACATTGAAGTCAGTAGTTTTCTCATCCAAATCAACTGATACTGATTCCCCTTGGCTCAGAATTCATTAGAGGCTACCAGAAGAGGGCAAAGTGCATAAGAAACATTTTTGAGTGTCCAAGTCTTCCATTTACTCTATTTTCTTCCACATTTCCTTATCATACCATATTTCTTTACTTTTTCCATATTTTCTTACCATGCTATATTTCTTTTCCATATTTCCTTTTCATATCACATTTCTTTACTTCCTTTATTATAGTTCTTAAGTATCAAGTTCATTGAACTTCCATTTCATTTCTATCATTTCATATTTCTTTAACTTGTTCTAATAAGCTTTTGTAGGTGTGGATCCAAATCAAGAATGATGGTGGAGAGTAGATAATAAGCAAGCCTATGGTAGTGCGAGAACCATGGTTGTGTTGGAGAGAGCTCCACTTCCATCAAAAACTTAGAACATAGGAAGAGAGCCACTAAAAATTCCCTTGAAAGGTTTTTTATAAAATTCATCTCAATGAGTCATGATGGATAAAGTATGCTGAGTTGTTGAATTAATGACAAGATACTAGTCCATTGAGCTTAGATTTTTGAGAATTGACAGCTCTAGGTAATTTCCTTTCAATTGCTTCTAACTATGATTGAGAATAATCTAGGGGATACATCATTAGTTTACTAGTTACTAGTAGCTTGTGCGAGACGCCCAAGAGTAAGTGTGGGGGAGTTGATAATTACCATTTTATCAATCATTTTAGGCTCTCAAATCCATGTTTTGATCCACTTTTATATGCTTAAGATTGCATTTATATTAGGTTTCATGAATTATCTCTATTTTGGCTTTTGATGCAAATCTTTCTATATTTGAGATATTTTGGCACTAAAATGTGAATCTAATTTTGTAGGCTTCAAATGATCATGGACCTAGATCAGATTGGGTTAGACTTGAGCCAGAATGGGATCCGGATCACGGTGATCAAGCATCAGATCAATATGAGCCGTCCGATCAAGTAACTGCTAGATCTAAGCCATCCATCAACTTCCGATCAATCCGAGTTCAAGATAGAGTCAACCATGACCACAGATCAAGATCTGAAAATTTCATCCAAATCAGAAGCAATCTGACCGTTGGATCAAGCTCAAGATGATCTAGACCATTCATTCAAGAGAAGGGAAGATCTGACCCATCCATCCCATATCTGATTGATCCGAGCTTAGGAGAAGTAGATCAGAGCCATTGATCAAGATCTGTAAGGTTTGGTTCAGAACGGACTTGATCCGACCGTTGGATGAGATCGGAACAATCACAGCCGTCCAAAATTGAAAAGGAGGATTTAAATTGGGATTTCCCTCTCCTAGATCGCATCGTCGCAAGGTCACCAGTAACAGAGTTCGCAGAGTAGTTTTCTTCTCCATTCTTCGTTTCTTCATCAATTTCTTTGCAGTTTTCTTCTCAGATCGTGTGCGCGACCACATCAAGTTGTTTCTTCTCAAGGTTTCAGATCAATGAGGTATATTTTCTAGTTCAATTCGCTAATCTGATCTCGCAGCTGAAGGAGCGAACGTGAGGGTCTCGCCGAAGTTCCATTCCATCGATCGATTCCATTTGATCAGGGTTTTCATCGCCTGAAGCTGAAGGATTGTCCTGAGGGGTTCTCCGATGCTGATCTGAAGGTTTTGAGGTCGATCGCGAATCAGCGTGTCGAGAAGAAGAATTCGGCGAAAGAGTCTTAGCTACTGACCGATCACGGTGACCGGACAGAGATGTCTCTTATCGGTCCCGTGACCGATCAGAAGAGGACCTGATCGGTCGGTTGACTGATCAGGGAATCCAATTCGCAGCAAACTTGATCAGGGAGTGTTTCTTCATTGGTTTTTGAGCTAGGGGGTTCATAGCTCAACCTTTGTGTGACGGCAAAGGGAAGTTTTGTGATAAACTGATTTGATATTTAATTAGGATAATATTTTGGTTCCAAGCATTTATGTCTTCAAGTTGTTTAGTTTGTTCTCAACTATACTCCAATTCAAGTTCTTAAGAATGTTTTGTTCTAATTTCCTTTGTCTTGCAATTAGTTTCTTTGCAATTAATTCTCTGCAATTTATTACCTAGAATTAGTTCTTTAAGTTTCAATTCAAGAGTTTGAATTTAATTTCTCAATTGTCAATTAGGTTAAGTTTAGTTTCCGCACTTCCTTAATTCATTACATGCTTTAGCTAAGTTCAGTCCATTTCGTTTCAAGTTGTTACATCACCTCTTATCGCAAAAGCCCCCATTTTATCTAGAAAACCCAAAACATCAAATGACAAATAACCTGCAAGCTCGAGTTAAACATTCATTTAACTAGTCCTTGGAAAAATACGACTTGAGGCTCCTCTACTACATTTTAACATTGTTAGCCAAGGGGTTTTAGTTTATAAATATCTAAATTTGAGGCTCTTTTGTGACACTAGTATTAGGGCACTATCATGGATCCATAGTATGGAGGAGTGTCAAGCATAAATCCGTGGCGGACTCCACCATGGAAGCTGAGTATGTGGTGTTGAGGCAATCGACCCAAGAGTGATCGGGAAGATCATGGTTTTGATGTGTGTGCCAAGAAGTTTATGGTTAGGGTGTTATGTTGTATTTGATATGTGTGATTGAATTTGCAGGACTTGGAGAATCACACATGGAGAACATATCCGAGGGACGAGAGCCGAGGGAGGAGGACTCCAAGGGCAAGCGGGGAAGTGAACTTCAAGGGCACACGTGAAGGGTGGCATGGAGGCAAGCCAAGGGAAGGCTTGTGTGCGCATCCGAGGGACGATAGCTAGAGTAAGATGACTTCAAGGGGCGAGCTAAGGGAGTGCACCTGAAGGCATACGTGAAGGAGAGTGTTCGGAGTGGTTGTAAGTGAGTGGAGAGGTTGGGCAGTCGACTGGAAAAATCACAGAAGTTTTCAGCCTCGGACTAGTCGACTGCCCAGGGGCAGTCGACTGGTCATCCCCGAAAACTAGCCGTTGGCTAGCAGTTAATGCTAGGCCAGTCGACTACCCAGGGCAGTCGACTGGTGCGGGGCTGGACAACTTGCGAAGTTATTCTGTTCTCTTATATAAAGGGGACTTTTTGGCACACTTGGGTACGGTTTTTTATTGTACTGAAGTGCTGCTCGTGCCCCGTGTGATCAGATCTTCCTCTCGTTCTTCATCGCAACTTGTAAAAGGAAGAAGACAACGTTTGTAATGGTTTCTCCACCTTTGAAGGAGGATTTCATAGTGGAGAGTGTGCTACCGTGTAGATCCTTGGATTAGTCACCTTTCGGGGTGGATACCAAGTAAAAATTCCTGTGTTAGCATTGCCTTTTGTTTTTCATATATGTTGTTTGTATTGCGCTAACATCTTTGTAGAGAAAACGACGAAAAAGTACTATTCACCCCCCCTCTAGCAACGCACGCGATCTTACAATTGGTATCAGAGCCGGTTCGCTTCGGGAGAACTCATTGTCGACCGGAGTACAAGAAAAATGACGTTCCAAGAGGGTTACAGCACTGCAAGGCCTCCATTCTTCGACAGGAACGACTACGCCTACTGGAAAGGTAGAATGCAATACTATTTAATGAATGATATTGAAAACTGGATAAGTGTTGCAGATGGATTTGATGCACCCGTCAACGAAAGAGGAGAGCCACTATCAATGAGGAATTGGTCCAAGGAAGTCATGAAGAAGGCGCAGGCAAATGCGAAGGCTACCACCACACTCCAATGCGGACTCTCAAAGGAGCAACTTAACAAGGCGGGGTCATTCAAGAGCGCTAAGGAGATATGGGAGAAACTCGTTGAACTCAATGAAGGGTCCAACGAGTCAAGATGGGCAAAGAACTATCTACTAGTTGCCCAACTCCAATCTCTATCCGTGAAGACCAACGAGACGGTTAGCCAGTTACATGGAAGGGTAAAGGAGATTATCAACGAACTGCATGTGATTGGGGCGAAGGTTGAAAATCGGGATCTCGTAAGGTACGTTCTACAATCCTTCCCGAGAACAACCGTGTGGGCATCAAAGGTTGATGCCTACAAAGTGTCATGGGACCTTTCAATAGTTAAGTTAGATGATTTATTTTGTGAGTTTGAATTGCATGAGCAAGCAAATGTTCTTCCAAAGAGAAAGGTATAGCTTTCGTTGCAGAAAAGGAGAAGAAGAAGAAGAAGGTGATCTACTCCTCTTCATCCGACTCAGAGGAGTCTAGTGCCTCTATGGATAGCGACCAAGAGGCCTTCATGATAAGAAAAATGCGTAGGGCATTTAAAAGAAAGTGGCTCATTATCATCATCATCATCATCATCATCATCCGAGTCCGAGGCGTCGGTAAGTGAGGTATATAGCTTACCCTCTTCTACTTTGGTCAAGATAATTTCTAGTACGAACATGGATTTAGCTAAAGCTAGAAGAAAAATTAAGGATTTGAAAGATGAAATTGCCATGCTTAGAGTAGAATCTACAAAACTTAAGGAAGATTTGCATGCTTGTTCTATCATGTCACATGATTCATGTTTTGAAAATGAAAATAAGGAACTAAGGAAAAAGGTAGAAGACCTAACCAAGGCACTAAGAAAGTTTCAAGTCGGCTCTAGTAACCTTGACTTGATAATAAATAGTCAAAGAGTCATCTATAACAGGGTCGGATTAGGATATAGGCCAAAGATTAAGGAGGTAGCCTTTGTCTCACTTATGGGTAGAAATGGTGCATCTAGGAGACAAGGGATTAAGGGAAATATCAAGAAGGCTTGGGTACCAAAGAAATTTTTAAATGATGCTTGTGGATCAAAAATTTGGGTACCAAAAGATTGTATTTTCCATGTTGTATAGGTAAAAGTCAAGGATGCCTCAAACATGTGGATAGTAGATAGTGGGTGCTCAAGACATATGACCGGAGATGTGAGCAAGTTCACCACTATTAGCTACCTAAGAGAAGGGACGGTTCCTTTAGAAATAGTGGGAAACTCAAAATAATTGGTAGAGGCACCATTGAGGTATCTCCTACAATCTCTATCCACAAAGTACTTTTAATTAAAGACATGAAATTTAATTTACTTAGTGTAAGTCAATTGTGTGATGCCGGTTATAGGGTTGAATTTCATGCTAGAAAATGTCTAATTAAATAAAATAGGTTAGAAAATGTCATGCTAGAAGGGTATAGAGAGGCTAACCTTTACTATTTTGATCTTGCTTATGCTTCTAACAATTTGCCTAAGTGTCTCATGTCTAAAGAAGAAGAAGGGTGGTTATGGCACCGAAGACTTGGGCACGTCAACATGAGGAGCATTGCAAGAGTGGCCAAGAAAGAGTTGGTGAAGGGGCTACCTATGATCAAGTATGAGAAGACTAAGATGTGTGATGCATGCCAAGAGGGTAAGCAATCAAAATCATCAGACAAAGGTAAACCCCTAACTAGTACTACTTTGCCTTTAGAGCTTTTACACATTGGTCTTTTTGATTGCCAAAGCACTCCCTCACTAGTAGGGAGTAAGTATTGTTTAGTTATAGTAGATGATTTTTCTAGATTCACTTGGGTTTTCTTCATGAAACATAAGGATGATACCTTATAGATTTTCATATGGTTTAGTAAGCAGGTTGAAAATGACAAACACCTTAAAATTAACCGCATTAGGAGTGATAATGGTGGGGAGTTCCAAAACTCAAGCTTCTCACAATTTTGTGTAGAAAGTGGGTATAAGCATGAATTTTCATGCCCAAGGACTCCTCAACAGATGGGGTAGTAGAGAGGATAAACAGAGCCCTACATGAAGCTGCTAGGACTATGCTTAATGCATATTCCCTTCCTAGCTATTTTTGAGCCAAAGCGGTAAATACCGCTTGTTACATTCAAAATCGGGTTTTAGTGCATAGGTTCTTAGATAAAACTCCATTTGAGTTATGGAATGAGAGAATTCCACAAGTCCACTAACTTTGGATGTAAGGTTTATATTCTAAATACTAAGGATGACCTAAGGAAGTTTGAGTCAAAAGCCGATGAGGGAATTTTAGTTGGTTATTCATCCACTAGTAGGGGCTATAGAGTTTACAACAAAAGGCCCAAAGTAATTGAGGAGTCTTCAAATGTTGACTTTGATGAATCTACCAACACTTACCAAAGGAATGCCTCAATTGATAAGGACATAGAGGAATGTCAACCCCTTGCCCAAAGAATCCAAGACTTACATTTGGAGGGCAATGATCTAGGGGGAGGGAGAAGTAGACGATGAGGATCATGTAGTCAATGGACCTATAACTTCTAGGCCCTTGAGACATCATCAAGATCACCCTATTGACCAAATAATGGGTGATGCCACTCAAGGAGTAAGGACTAGGTCCTATTTTAGAGACCAAAGTTGTCAAATTGCCTTAATCTCTCAATTAGAACCTAAGTCAATTGATGAGGCATTAGGTGATGTAGATTGGGTCCTAGCCATGCAAGAGGAGCTAAATCAATTTGAAAGAAGTGATGTTTGGGAGTTGGTTCCCAGGCCCAATGATTGCACCATTGTAACCACTAGATGGGTCTTTAGGAATAAGCTAGATGATCTAGGCAAGATTACTAGGAACAAGGCTAGGTTGGTAGCTAGGGGGTTTAACCAAGTTGAGGGACTAGACTATGATAAGACCTATGCCCCCATAGCTAGATTAGAGTCCATTAGAATTCTACTAGCCTATGCCGCTCACATTGGTTTCACAGTTCACCAAATGGATGTGAAGTCTGCATTCCTTAATGGGGTCATTAAGGAAGAGGTCTATGTAGAACAACCCCCCGAGTTTGAAGACCCAAATGTTTTCAAATTGAGAAAAGCCTTGTATGGATTGAAACAAGCTCCCCGAGCTTGGTATGAAAGGATTTCTTCATTCCTAGTGTCTAAGGGTTTTAGGAGAGGAACAATTGATCCAACCTTGTTCCTAAAATCTAAGGATAAGGACATATTTATTGCCCAAGTGTATGTCGATGATATCATCTTTGGGTCAACAAATAATGACTTTCTACAAGAGTTCATCAAGTGTATGGAGGATGAATTTGAGATGAGCCTTGTAGGAGAGTTAACTTTCTTCTTAAGTCTTCAAGTTAAACAAACAAGTGAAGGGACACATGTATTTCAAACTAAATATGCTAAGGAAATGCTAAAGAAGTATGGACTAGAAAATGCTAAGGTTGATGGATCGTCTTGGCATGCTAGAGGGGGGGTGAATAGCGTTTCTCAGATCTTTCTTGTACCTGCGTTGTTAGTTGCACAACAGAAACAATAATAATGAAAACAAACAACGCTAACAAACAGAATTTACTTGGAATCCACCCCGGCCGGGTGACTAATTCAAGAATTCGTCGGTGGATCACTCCCCGGATAACCTCCGGCTAGCTCTCGTCGCTCCTTGTGGGTGGAGAAACCTCACCACAACACCTTGAAAACCTCTGAGCATAAAGATTACTGTTTGGCCCTTAACCAAGACCAAACTCGTCAAGAATCTCAGCCACCACGAAGTCCTCTTTAAATAGGACTCGGGCTAAAACCCTTGCTACCAGTGGACTGCCCCAGGGCAGTCGACTGGTGCCACTGAAATTCGACCGTTGCATCCCAACGTTCGAATTCTCAACCAACTCACCAGCCATCTACCAGTCGACTGCCCCTAGGCCAGTCGACAGGTCCCAAGGCTGAGACCTTTCTGTGAGTTCCATCAGTCGACTGCCCCCAAGCCAGTCGACTGGTCTACTCACCCACCTAAGGTTACACTTCTTGAGTACATTCCACTCCACACTCAAACCCTAGGATTTCCCGAGTACAATCACACTGCACTCGTACCCTCACGACTCGACTGACTCCTCCATAGCAGCCTCGACTGTTGCCATCGCGCCCTCTTCATCTTCGGCTCCCGTCCCTTGGATGCATGTAAGCCTCCATCTTGCCTCCATGCCATCCTTCACGCATGTCTCGAAGTCCGCGCCCATCATCTTATCGTCCCTGCTCTCCAAGGTCCCTCGGGTGCACACAAGCCTCCAGCTTGTCTCCATGCCACCCTTCACCGTACCGATGCCGTCCAGTCAAGTCCATATGTGTACCTGTACAACCTGCACACTCAACATACACATATAAGAACACAAGGGTAAACTAACTTAAACCCTTTGCCCAAACATCAAAACACTTGGTCACTCCGGACCACAGATTACCTCAACAATCTCCTCCTTTTTGATGTTTGGAAATACATTTAAGTTAGGGAAAGCAAAATAGTAGTCAATAGCAAAAACAATGCTAAAAACATGCATATGCAATGCAAACATGGATCCTATCCCAAGGCATCGCACACCTAACCCTCCAAGTTAGGATTTGTTAGTGATATGAGAGAAGTGTCCTAAGGCAATCGCCTTATGATTGTAAACATTTATTTTAATAAATGATAATTCACTATTTGAGTATACATGTTTGTGTATTTGATTGGGATCTTAAACTCATCTACTGAATGTCCACAATACAATTCACAGCATAAGAGAATTTGTGATGGGATCACAACTAGTGATTATCTCTACATGTGCAAGTGTGAAGTATTGAAAATATCCCTAGTCGATGAATTGATAAAAACGGACACTATCAATTCTGTTGAGACTAGCATGGGTTATTCTCTAATCAGCTGATTCTCACTGGCTGGTGACATTGGGATGTCCGGAGATAATCATGGATGCTAGTTAAGGGAACTAGTTCATTGGAGTGACTAGCTGTAAAACTTCATATGGTAATCTACATATAGATATGTAAATGAAGTTCTTACTGCAGCTTAAGCGCGATGTTCCTTTGACTTGCGGTGTTCAAGTCATCTTGGTCATGGAGACTTATACTTTAACATCCTAAGCAAGCATCTCAAAGGAGGTGTGGACCCAGGATGGTTGGGTATAAGCCGAAGTGCCCGAAGATGTTTGAACAGCCTACAAAGGATTCACCATTCCTTGCGAGGAGATGTATACCCAGGCCTATCGTCGGATTGTTACTCAAAGCCTCTGGCCAGAGCATATCATGTTTAAAGTATGAGTTTCTTAAATACATGAGAGTAATTAGAAATCCAAAGGACGAGAAAGACACTACTTGGGCTAGGTGTGACGTAGTTAGCCTAGTGGGGACTGACACACACAGACCATGTCCTGAACCAAGTGGGTATAAGATGGTGAAGGGAATGAGGCACGATTCATTAGAGCTGCTGAAGGGTTTCAGAATTACTTCTGAGGTCAACCGTTGATCTTTCGATTAATTGGGGGTCATGATGTACTACTAGATGCCACTCATGATCATTCTATAATTAGTTAATTATAGACGGCCAACATAAATCGAAAGCCTATTTAGTCACACGCACTACGAGTAATCCGAGGGATTTAAAACGAGTTGAAAATTTGATTTTCCGATCAAGAGAAATAAGACGAATCTGAGTTAATCAGAGGTGCAACGGAAGCTAAAAATGGCTAAGTCTTTTGAAGGCTTATTGGGTGAATTAAATGAGTTTAATTCGCGATGGGTTCGGCTCGGTTTGGCCGGCCAAAGAGGGTGCCCACCCTCTTTGTTTTGGCCGGCCACCACTTGGGGAGAAAACCAATTTATTTGGTTTAATTAATAAACTAAATCTAGCACGATTTGTTTTATAAATTATGGATAAATAAATTTGTATAAAGAAATTTATATAAAGAAATTTATTCTTTTTATGGAAATTAAAATGATCCATGGAATGATTTATTTTAATTTTATAAAATCAATTATGAATTGATTTTTTCATAATAAAGAAAAATTTATAAATTTCTTATAAAATTTATTTCATAATTAAAAGGAGAGATGTAATTGTTTTTATTATAAAGTTAGTTATAATAAAACTAGGCATAACGAAATAATTCATAAGAAAATTTATAAGATAAATTTCTTATGAAAATTATTCCGTTAATTCCGTTAAAGGGGAGACTTAGCAAGGGAGATGCTACTATATAAAGGAACCAAGGCAAGGCTTGAATAGCTAATCAATTGAGTGATCAAGAGATCTAATAGTTCTCTCCCTCTCTCTCTTATTCTCTCCCTCCCTCTTCCCCTTAGGGCCGGCGCCCACCTCCTCTCACTAGGGCCGGCGCACAACCACCCTAGGGCCGGCGCACCATCCTCACACTACCTAGGGTGGGCGTGAGCAACATCCACCAAGGAGGCGCCAAAGAAGAAGAAGAAGAAGCGGGACGCATCTCCTTCCTTCCCGGAATTTAGATTCCGTTTCTTAGTGGTTAGTTTCCTTTCTTCTCTCTTGATCTTCTAGTTGTGCCTTTAGAGAATCTAGTAGTTCTCATCGGCACAAAACTCGTGACTTTGCGAAGTCATCCCGAAGAGAACTCGGCGTGGACGCGAATAGAGGCGAAGCTTCCAAGGGACGCTACGGTTGGATCTCGTCCCTTACTTCGAGTTACGCGAGGTACTAAGTAAATTAGTTTACTTTTCTGCAAAGTTTTAATTTATGATCATGTCCACACATCATAAGGTTGCATGCTAGATATGTGGTTAAAATAATTTGAGAAATTATTTTATGCTAATTCTTCTGCTGCACGTAAAAATTTAAAATTTTACGAACCCGTATCCTTGTCAACATGCACCCGGTCCCAACAGTGGTATTAGAACCGGTTAGTGTTCAACATAATCATATAATTGTTTTGTGGAAAACTTTGTCATGATCTCAATTTTGGAAAATTTTTCAACTATGGAAACTTTCCAATTATAATAAATTTTTGATTTAGGAATTTCAAAGTTTGGAAATCCTCATGAAATTTCGCAAACGATTGAAATATCCTAGTTTCTGAAATTTTATGATAATTGTGAAAACTTCCCATCTTTGGAAACTTTCCAATTTTGGAAATTTTCTATTTTAGAAATTTTCCAATTTTGGAAATATGTAAGTTTTCTTTGTACCAGAAACTTACAATTATTCTGAAAACCTATTATGAAATCTCGCAATTTTGGGTACTTTCTTTCAAGAAAGTCTAGACAAATTTATGGACAATTAATTGACAATTAAATTTGAATTGGGTTTTAAATTGTCAACAAAAATCTTTATTTTGGATTGAGCCTCGGGTAGCCGTCCAATTTAAAGTTAGTTGTTGTAATTTAATTTCCCAATTTTAAATGAAATTGTCATGTTTAATTTGGTTACGCTTCTGAAGCGGACCAAATTGAATTTACGACAAATTTCTTTTCTTTGGGTATCTGAGCCTCGGGGAGCCACCCTTAGAAAACAATTTGTTGTAATTAATTAAATTCATGAATAAAATATGATTTAAGAGGTGATGCTCTTACATATTGTTGTCTCTAAAATTAATTAGGAAAATGGTTTCCTATAGAGCTTTCTTAAATGAGATTTTCATGAAAATAATATGTGGTTGAATTAAGGGAATCTATCTCTTAATTTAATAATATTTGATTTAGAGAAATCAAAGTCTTAAACATATTATTTCCGAAATTGATTATGACAATTTAGGAAATTGTTTCCCAAAACAATTCCTTCAATAAAGTATGAAATTAGAATTAGGAAATCCGGTTCCTAATCCAATTAATGAGACTTGATAAATTAAGTCACATACATACTTTATTAAGGAAATCGTTAGTCATGACATAATTATATGTCATTAATGTGCTTAGAAAAGAAAGGATGAGACCCAAAACCCCTTACAAAATATTAAGGCCAACACCTTCCATTAATATGGTTAGAATCGGAGTTTTGTTTCTCATTTGGGTTGATGGACACATCCATGCCCGGCTTGAACCTCAACATGTTCAAACCATGGGATTAATTTATGAATAATATAGTTGAAGTCAGAGGTCAAGTGAAGTGCTCTGCATGAAGGAGTTAAGGAATTAACAATTGAAGGCAGCAATGCAAGACAAACTCAATGCAGAGTGGAATGTGCAGAAATGCAGTGATGATATGGATGCAGAAATTCCGGATGCAGGGACACAAATTCAGTATCCATTCATTGATACACTAAAACAAATGCTCAGAAATCAGACTGATCAGTTCCAATTAAATTCAATTCTGTAGGATCACCCATGAATACAGCTGGAATTCGATGCAGGATATGAAGGCATAATTTATGAACTGATTTCTATTACAGATAATCACTAACAACCAATTCAAGACTTATCATGATTCATGCAGAGATTGATTTGATACTCGAGCTAGAACTGATACGCAAAAGAGAACTGATACAAAGTTCAGAAATACCAATTGAAAATTTCAGAATTAAACTGAATTTCAGTAATGAAAATTCAAGTGCAGAAATGGAAATCAGTTCAAAACAGCTAATGCAAAACGCAGAAATAGAATGCTGTAGAAATTTGGATGCAAAAATCATACAAGTAAACTGATTTCAAATGCAATCGTGTTCCAATGCTAATCTTCACTGATACCATTTTAGAATGAGACTTGGGACTTGCAGAAATAGAAGTTGCTAGCAGAAATAGACAACTAATTTGCAGAAACGTAATTCGAGTTGCAACAAAACTGATACACAGAAATTGAGTCTCATTGCTATGCGAACGAGACAAACTGCAATGGATAAATGCAGAAGAAAAACTAATACATGCTTGAAATAGAATTCATAAACTGAAAGAGAGAATTGATACGCAGAACAGGGCTGAAACTGGCTGATACACACGCAGAAAACTTGATACGCAAGCATGACATTGGAAAGAAAATGAAATCAAGTGAAGTATTAACTAAATAAGCTATCCAACTATTGGAAGAACATATTCGAACCCATAATTAGAGCAAAAACAATACAAAACTGAACCTAAGGTAGCTGATACAAAAATTCAGAAATAGAAATAACATTCAGAAATGAAATTACAGCTAAAAATAGAAATTTGATAGGAAAACTAAGCCTCAATCCTTCCCTAGCTCGAATTCTCCTTGTTGGTCACGCAAGGGCAAGCCTCGAACCGTAAGCTCCACAAATCAATGGAAAACAGCTTCTGCGATTCAAATCCAGATCAGCTTCTGCTCAAATCCGAAAACCCATCCAATTCCTTCAACACAACTGCGATGATGATTTGGAATTGATCCGAGCACTTCAGGGAACCCCTCTGAACTCCTCAGGTGGATGAAATGGTGCGCAGCCGATGTTGACGAAATCAGATGGCAAAGCTACGGAGACCTCACAACAGCTCTGTTCTTGGGTAGAATTCGAGCTGGAACTTCACCGAGAAGCCTTCCCAATGACCTAGGATTCGATCTAAGTAAGAAATTGAGGGGTCGCGCCCCTTGGATTGAAGAACTACTGAAGAAAAACTAAGAACACGCGATGAAACTGAGTTGCGGCGAAGAAGGCGCGATGAGGAAGACTGTGGCGAAATTTTTATTAAGTAGTTAGCATTGGATGATTTAGATTGATTTGGGGAAATCCAACGGTTGATCTTGCTCTGATTTAATCCAAACTTTGATGATGATGATCAGGGGTCAGGATCTACCTCGTGGTAGCTCAGATCCTCCAGATGTGAAACGGATGGTCTAGATCAACCTAATCTTTGAATGGACGATCTAGAACCCTCTGAGCTTGATCCAACGGTTGAATGAGCTCTGATTGGGATGAAACCTTCAGATCCTGATCAGAGTGCTTGATCAACCCTAACCCTAGCTCGGATTGCTTCAGATGGTCCCAGATGGCTCAGATCTAGCCGCTTTTGAATCGGACGGCCCAGATTAATCCGAAGCTTGATAACTCGATCTGGGTCCTCTTCCGACTCAAGTTTGACCCAGTATGCCCTAGGTCCATGATCCTTCATGCCTACAAAAATAGATCAAAAATTTAGTGGTCAAATAATCCAAATATGTACAAATTTGCAATTAAGTCCAAAATAAGAGGAAGTCCTAAAACCTTGGGTAAATTCACAATTAAGCAAGTAAAACATGGGTCAATCATGGATTTTAACAACTAAAATAATCAACAAAATGGTACTTATCAACTCCCCCACACTTAAGCTTGAGCGTCTCGCGAAACCACTAAGTATGTATCCCTTAGGTTTTCTAAAGCATAATTAGAAGCAAATGAAAAGAAATTACCTAAGGTTGTCAATTCTCAAAAATCTAAGCTCTATGGATTAGTATCTCGTCCTTAAATCAACAACTTAGCCTTTTCATCCTTAATGAGTCATTGAGATGAATTTAACTCACTAGCCTTTCAAGGGAAATTTTGGTGGCTCTCTCCTTAAGTTCTAAGTTGATGATGGAAATGGAGCTCACTCAAACACACATGCTTCTTGCACTACCATAGACTTGCTTATTGTCTACTCTCCACCATTATTCATGATTAGGATCAACATCTACAAAAAACAGTGAAGATATGGAAAATGGTAAGAAATGGAGAAAAACCAAGAAAATGGAAAATTTGATAAAGTGGAAGACTTGGTTGCTCAAAAATGTTTCCAATGTGCCTTGCCCCTCTTGTCAGTCCTATAGTGAATTCAAAAGTGTGATAGAGTAAACTTTTGTCTTGCCCTTCAAAAATTTGATGAAAAGACCTCTTTAGTCCCTTTGTGCCAATTGTCTACCTTGCGTGCCATCTTTGCTTCTTTCTTCTCTTTTCTGATTTTTTTTTCTTTTTTTAACCTCTAGCAATGTCAGACTTGTAGTGGAGCAAAGCTTTTGATTCGGATGAGAGAAACTTCAATGATTTTATAGTGCCAAGTCTTCAATTGTGTGCCACCTTTGTTTTTGCTCTATTTTTTTTCTGCTCTCTAAGCTTCTAATGTGCAATTGGAGCTCTTTGGTTTTGAATTTGCATCCTAGGAACTTGAAACATTGAATGACAATTAGGAAGTTAGATGCTCCAAATGTAATTCCAACTAAACATCTCTTACAATCTCCTTTTTGATACACTCCACCTTCAAGTTGGCACTCTTTTTCTTTCATTCCCCTTTTTTTTTCTTCTGTTTCAGCTTCAAATTCACTCCACTGAATCCATTCCAAGTCTCTGATTTCTTAAATAGTTAACATCAGTTAGCATCACATAGTGTAGTGGAGAGTTTGAATTGTTCCACTTGAAAATTCTGCTCAACAAGTTCAATTTCAGCCACTTCACTGCAGTTTTTTTCTTTCTTCTTTATGTTCTAATTTCATCCACTTGCCTTCACTGGAAATTTGCTCCCCAAGAAGTTGAATTCAGCTAAAAACATTCGACCAATTTTATTCAGATGCAGCAAAGCATTGCTGATTAAGGAAACACAATTCAATCTGAAATTGATACCAAATTGTGCCAAGACTGCTTATATGGAGGCACTCCCGCAATTCTAGCACTCCAACTGGATTTTTCAGTTCTGTCCTGACCTAGTAAGCTTCCAATAGAGAGGCTGCTGCATTTAGAACCACTGCAGACAAGAGCTTTTTCCCGAAACTTGGCATATCCTTCACTTTTGGCACAGATTTCTGCCTTGAATTCAGATCTTCTGATTTTGGCACAGATTCTGCACAGATTTCTGCTTTCTCAGCTTCCATTTCTTTTGTTTCCCTTCTCTTGTTCACATTCAATAATTTGCAGGAGACCTTCTGCCGAGAATCAGCAATGAAAAGCTTGAATTCAGAAATGCTTCAAATGCAGAAATGCTTTTGACCTCCTGCTGAGTTCTCTAGTCTAGAGTTCAGATAAAATTCAGAAAAGCTGCTGATGATTTGATACAACCTCAGAATTAAGTAGCTAAAACAGCTTCAACTCAGACTCTATCAGATTGTTGTGTGAACTTGGCTTCCACAATTCCAACTTCCAATTCTTGATCCACACTTCACTTCTTGCGTGCCAACTTGTCTTGGCTTTGTTTCTGAATTTTTTTTTCTGTTTTGCTCTCAATTTCAGCTCCACGGCGGAGTCATTGCAAAACTCTGATTTCTCAAAATAAATACATCACATAGTAATGGAGAGTTAAATGCTTCACTAGGTGAGTTGATACACTTCCATTTTTTTCTTCTTTGATCTCATCCTTCCTTTTTGGCACTGAATTTTTTTTCCCTTTGAAATGGTGCAGATTCTTTTTTCTTTGCTTGCCACTTAAATCTTCAAAATATAATAAGGAAGCTCGATCTCCAATTGCTTTCATCTCTCTTGCTCATTCTTGGCACATGGAATTTTCAGAATTTTTTTTTTCGACATAAATTGCCTTTTTGATACCAAATCTTTCCAAAACACTAGTCACTCCCCCACACTTAAATCTTTGTCCGTCTCGGGAAAAATAGCATTAAGAAAACCCCAAGCAAACAAATCCATAGAAAAATGGGGTTAGGTAGGGTAAATGAGAAATATGAAGTGATATAAGAGAAATTTACAAAAATTGATATGAGATGAGAAGTAAAATGATATATCTCTATAAATGTGATCCAATTATAGAAATATAGTTTTGAAAGAACCTAAGCAAGTTCTAGAGTACAATCACATGTATGTGTCACAAATATAAGGCTAATTCTCACTAGGCAAAAATAATTCATCTCAAGTCATCAATTAAGAATCTAAAACAAAGTAGTACTCAAGCATCCAAGATTTCATCCATTAGCTCAAACCCTAAGTTTTAACAACCAAATTTAATTTATTTTCAAAAGACTCTAAAATTCTATGGAGATAACATAGAGGGATACATTTATTCCTAATCATGCAAGAAACAAATTTCCAAGAAAACTAAAATGGTATCTACAATGACTCCTAGTCATGCTACTCTACTCATGCATTTATTTGCAAGGATTCAATTTTAAAAGAAAATTCTAGAGGTTATAAAAGTGAAAGAAAATGCAAGAAGGAACAAACTCTCCTTTATTTCTGGTGGACGGAGTCTATCAAGAAGTAGCCTCCATCGTGGTAGTGGAGGAACATGGGTGGCTGAGAGAATTAGGACTCCCCCACACTTAGACTTTACAAAAATTTGCTCCGATGGCCGAAGGCGATTTAGGTTCAAGATCCATTGAAGGAATGGAGTGCTATGAATTAAAGTAAAATCAACTCCTCCTTCTTGATGCCTTTCGAAAGTCCTTCCAGGAGGTTGGAGTCTGTTCAGATGGAGCACCCACTCCGAAAGTCTTCTGGACCCTGCAAAACAATGTAGTACCTCTCTCAAGCATGCAGGGTAAGAAAGAAATGAAATGATATCAGTCTCTGCATAAAATGTGTCCAAAAATGTATCACATCCAATTAAATCAATTTTTGGTATCTCAATGAATTTTTCACAATTATTTCCTACAAAATTTGCATCCAGGAACTCATCACAAACAAAGAAATCAATTTTTGGCACTTCAATAGAAATATCACAATTATTTTCCATCAAGGATGTATCAAGTAATGTGTCACAGCCAATAAAATCAATCTCAGATATCTCCATAAGTTTTTCACATTCAACCTCAACATAAGATATAGCAAGAGATTCATCACAATAAATAACATCAATTTCAGGCACTTCTAAAAAATTTTCACAATCCATATCCACAAAAGAGGTATCAAGAGATTCATCATAACAAACAACATCAATTATAGGTGCCTCTAAAATTTTTTCGCAATCCATATCTACAAGAGATGTATCAAGTAATGCATTACGACTAATGAAATCAATTTTTGGTACCTCTATTGGATTTGTACAAGCAGTTTCTACGTAAGGTATATCCATAAATTCATCATAACCAATAAAGTCAGCACTAGGTACCTTTCTGAATTTTTCTGAACAAAGAGGAGAAATACTTACCTGAGTGTGCTGAAGAATACCTGGAGGTTCTACAAGAGTGGATGTAATTATTTGCTCCTCCTGGTAATGTGCAATCTCCTCTTCAGGTTCGGGTTCTGGTGTACACTCAACTAAAACAGGTGATCCTTGGGTTCTTGCTTCCACCATGCAAGTCCCTACACTTTCTGGTAATGTACCAGTAAATTGTGGTGGTCCCTGGGGCTTAGTGCAATCCCCTACACCTGTAGAATCATCTCCTATGCATGCTCCTTCTGTAATATCTGCAGCAACAATAACAGAAAAATTAGGACCATCAATAATACTATCATCACTAAATAAAAGATGAGAAGGGTCTTGTAGTGCTTCAAAATCTTCTTCTTGAGCTAAAAAATTTGGAAATGAATTTTTATCAAGAACTTCAGGAGGAATGCATGCTGTAGGTGCCCTATTTTTGATGTATTCTTCTTCTTCTTCCACCATCCTCCAAGTTAGTTCACAGTCATACCCCTTAAAATCCTGAGTAGCCTGAGGAGATGGTTGGCTTGATCCTTGAACTTGCATTTGACTCATTTGACTAGCAATTTGTCCAACGCCTCTTTCGATGTCCTGAAGCCTTTGTTGCTTTTGTTGATATTGTAAAACTTGTTGAAACATCTCCTCCAGCCTTTGTTGTTGAGCCTCACTCTCATTAGGATTCTCAAAGCCTCATTGATTGGTATGGAAATCCTGTTGGTCTTGAAATGTAGCATAAGGCTGCTGAAGACCAAGAATTGGCTGTGAATTCTAAAATTGAAACTGTTGAGGTTGATAAAACGGTTGAATAGGCTGATTAAATTGCTGAAAAGTTGGTTCACAACTTTGTGGAGATGGCTGAAAATTATGATTCTGGAAACTCTGATCATAGGGCTGAAATTGTTGGTTGGAAGATTGGATTGGTTGCTGAAAATTCTAATTCTGGAATTGAAAATTCTGATCGTTTGGTGGAAAATATTGCTGTGAAGGTTGAAATCCACTCTGATTTTGATTCTGGAAAGTCTGAAATGATTGGAACCCCTGCTGAAAATTCTGACTTGGTTGAAAATCTTGCTGAATTTGTTGAAATGGAGGCTGAAAATTCTAGTTGCATAGCTGAAATTGCTATGGAAATTGATATAGTTGTTGGAAATTCAACTTATCTTGGTACCCTTGTTGAATTCCTTGAAAAGGTGACTGATCATGTTGATAAAGTTGCTGAAATTGGGGCTGGAATTGCTGAAATGGTTGCTCAAAACTCTGGAATTGCGGTTGAAATTGCGGTGGTGGCTGCTGGAATTGTTGTGGCTGCTGGAATTGTTGTAATGGTGGCTGAAAAAACAGATTTGTTTGCTGACAATTCGAATAGGGCTGCCCTTGCTGAAACTGAAAGTTTGGTTGCTGAAAAGTAGATGAGTGCCTATTGGATATTTGTTGATTCACATTATTCACCCAAAACTTTAACTCTGACAGTGCACTTGTGATCTCTTTACAGTCCTCTGGTGAAAACATTTTGATCTTGCAGCCCTGTCACAAAACAAACAAGAAAAATGGCAGAACCGTATACAAAAGATAAAGCAAAAGAAAATAGAATCAAATGATATGCCCATAAACACACAAGCAAAAATCAAACAAATCAACTAGTTGCTTCCCCGGCAACGACGCCAAAAATTTGACGGACCCAAACTGAGCTGTCACGAAAGTGGGTCTCAAATTTAGATAAGTGTGTAAATGCTGGAAACCCTTTTTGCAATCAAAATATGAAAACATAGTAAAGGGGCCACAGGACGTATTTTTCCTAGGGACTAGTTGACGTTGTGTGATTCGCGCTCGTGTTTATATGTCGATTATGAATTTGGGCTTCGAATGTGATTTGATTTGGATTGCAATTAGGAATGAAAATTGAAATGAAAAGAAAAGAAACTTAATCCAATGAACTAAACAAGAAGTTGGCACTAAAGGACTCAACTAATGGTAAACCGAATCAAACAAGGTACTCAACCAATTTTTGGAAAACCAATCTCAGTTCAACTGGAAAAAGAGGCTAAGCAAATAGATAAATGCAGTTTTCGGAAACAAACAAGCTTAACACACTAGATAAAATTTTTGGATGCAAGCAAATACAAAGAGATTTCAGAAATGGCCGAATTCAATTCTAGTTAATTTCAATAACCATAGCACGCTAAAACTACCTTATAACTTGATACCAATTAGTACCGAGACCTTGCTTGATACAAAGTGCCAAAATTGAACTTAACATGATACCAAAGAAGAGGAAATCTAAATGTGCCAAAAGAAACCTATGCTAAATGGCAGATTTGTCACTGATAGCTTAAAACTATACTGATCAGATCAGCTAGAAGGCTAGTCTATCAATGAATAAATTTGCTAGAGTAGATGAAGGAATCCAGGCCAAAAATTGCTCACTCAGATTGTCCTATCACAGAGCTGAAATGAATGTCGAAAAGCAGGGCAAAAGTGCAGAAATTCAGCTACAGATCAGAGCAAAAACAAACAAGCCAAATTCGGATTGAAGGGGCACAAAATGAAACCTTTCACAATTGATCTTGAAGAGCTAATGTACACCAACACTCGATGTAGACATTTATCAATCAATTCTTGCAGAAATGGAACTAGAATTGCAGAAATGGGGTTTGATATGCATACAAATTCAGCTAGGAGTTCAGAAATGGAATTGACTGGAAATCAACGCAGATCTAATACATGAACACACCCAAGGTTGTCTTCAATTGCAGGAATTAAAATAGACACGAATTGGATTGAAAATATATTAAGGGATTCAGAACTAAGGAAGTTGTAGAAAAAGGTACTGAAACGCAACAATGAAATGGCACGCAAGCTTGAAACTAAATTCAGAAATGAATTGCAGCGAAACAAACTAATCTAAATACACTTGTTCATTACACAAACAATCTAGCTAATAAAAGCACTGAATAAAAACTCTAATTGAAACAAAAACTGTTCAGAAATGAAATACTACAGAAATTGCCTCAGAAATTCAGAAATGAAATGACAGAATTGAAGTTACGGCTAAAGAACTAAAATTAACCAATGAAACTACTCCTCAATCCTTCCCTAGCTCAAGACTCCTTGTTCGTCACGCAAGGGTGAGCCTCGAACCCGTAAGCTCATCAAATCAGTGGAAAATCCATCTTTGCGATCAAATCCATTCAAACTCTGCTCAAGCTGAAAACAGCAATCCATCTCTTCAACCTTGCTGTGGTGGATTGCGATAAGGACTTGGGAATGCTCCGAGCCTTCCAGGGAACCCCTCCAGATAGCTCGAAGCAATTGAGGGTGGTGCACAGTTGAGATTGATGAAATCAGATGACAGAATTGCTGAAACCTCACGCAGCTCTGTTGTTGAGCAAAATCCTATCTGGAAACTTCACAGAGCACTCTCTTCACTGAGCTAGCACTTGCTCTAATGAAGGATCGAGTGGCCGCGCCTCTTGGATGGAGAATTTGCTGAAGAACAGGAAGAAAACGAAGAAGAAGACACTATTGCGGCAAGGATGCGACAAGGAAGACTGTGGCGAAATTTTGATTAAGTAGTTAGCATTGGACGGTTCAGATTGATTTGGGGAAATCCAACGGCTGATCTTGCTCTGATTTAATCCAAACTTTGATGATGATGATCAGGGGTTAGGATCTGCCTCGTGGTAGCTCAGATCCTCCAGATGTGCAACGGATGGTCCAGATCAACCTAATCTTTGAATGGACGATCTAGAACCCTCTGAGCTTGATCCAACGGTTGAATGAGATCTGATTGGGATGAAACCTTCAGATCTTGATCAGAGTGCTTGATCAACCCTAACCCTAGCTCGGATTGCTTCAGATGGTCCCAAATGGCTCAGATCTAGCCGCTTTTGAATCGGACGACCCAGATTAATCTGAAGCTTGATAACTCGATCTGGGTCCTCTTCCGACTCAAGTTTGACTCAGTATGCCCTAGGTCCATGATCCTTCATGCCTACAAAAATAGATCAAAAATTTAGTGGTCAAATAATCTAAATATGTACAAATTTGCAATTAAGTCCAAAATAAGAGGAAGTCCTAAAACCTAGGGTAAATTCACAATTAAGCAAGTAAAACATGGGTAAAACATAGATTTTAACAACTAAAATAATCAACAAAATGGTACTTATCACCCCCCATACACTTGTTTTCCATCATTCGGACCCAAGTCAGCTGCTGGATACCCACACCAGCCCTGACCAGTCGACTGCCCCTGTTGGCAGTCGACTGATACTCTGATTATCAGTTTTCTGGTCAATTTCAGAATTGCACCAGAAATTTCATAATTCTCCAAAAATTTCCAAATTTCGTGGAGAACTTTGTGGTACTTATACCTACTTGGAAAAAATACATTTCACCATGTATCTATCACGGTTCCCAAGTTGGACACAAAATCCAAAAATTTCATGAAAATTAAGGCAAACAAGGAGGCAACCACCCCCTTAACCTATGTCTTCTCTCAATTTTCATTTTTCTTAGGTGAAGTTCTATCCAACTTAACACCCTGACACCAAGTTAGGTTCTACCAAACCTAATAACCAAGTTCTTCTCCCTTGGCCACCATTAAAGGATTACCCCCAAGCAACCTTATACCTAGTGCCAAAAAGAACTCATCAATACCTAATAAAAACCTAAAGATTTGCAAGCACACTTGCTAGGATATACCCTATCCTAGAAAAATAAGATTTCATGAAAATATCAAGTGTGCTTGACTTTGGTTCAATTCTCTAATTTCCTTAAGGATGAACACTTTGTATCAATTTTGACCTCAATTCATAATTCCTTGTGTTTGCCAAATCTAGCCATGATAAATCTACACAAGGAATTGTCCTCAATTCTTCCTTTTTCCATATCCTTTCATTTATCAAGAACTTATCATTCAAAATCACTCATTGACTCTTAATCACTCATTAGTTCTTCTTGAATTCAATGATATCCTTTTACCCTCATTTAATTACCATTAAACCATGAGGCAATCCATTAATCAAGGATCTTAATTTAGACATTACATTCTATCACCCAATAGCCATTTTTCTCTAGCACTACGGTATCAGTCGACTGCCCTCAGGGCAGTCGACTGAGAAAACTTACAGAGAGTTTCTGGGCTTGAGATTAGTCGACTGCCCCTAGGGCAGTCGACTGATACCTGATTTTCAGGTTTTCAGCCCAAATTCAGAAATACCTAGATAATTCTACAAATCTCCGAAAAATCTAAAATTTTGTAGGGAGATTTGTGGGGCCTATGTCTACTTGGAAAAAATATGTTTCCAAACAAATGTACTCTGGATCCCAAGATTGACACGAAACTCAACTTATCCTAAAGTGTATCATTGAAACTCATCCCAAAAGTCTTAATTGTGATTCTTCTTATCCTTGATTATGGTTCATTTCTATCATTGAATTACATGGTATTCACACATTAAAACACAATTTTATCCAATATAATTGTATTTTTATTCTTTTCTCCCTAAATTCCCTTTTAATGTTCCAAAACCTAGGATTAAGACTTACCCAAGTCTTTTAAACCTTTTTGGCATATTTCACCTAATTTCCTAGGAGAGAAACTCTTGAGATCCATTTGCCATGGATCCCAAAGGCTCCTAGAGCTCCCCCTTGAGCTCTTAGCCCTTGCCACCTCCCTAGGTGACTCAATCCACACTAAGCCACACCGGTGTGCCACCGGTGACTCTTGGCTTATAAAATGGACTGTCTTGACCTTAGACACTTTGTCTTTGGTTATGTCCTTTCCCTTCCCTTTGAATGGCACCCCCTTGCCATCCTTGGGCTTTCCCTCCTTGCTATGACCATATGCTACCCTAGCATTTTTCTTTCCATTAGGCTTGGAGGTCTTAGACCGGTATCCCAAACCCGATCTATTGTAGTTGGGTTTCAAACTACCGAATACCATATCTAGACCCTTAGATCCAATCGTGAATCTTTCTAGGGTCTTCTCCAATGCATCAAGCCTTACCCTCGAGGCTTGATTTTTCTTTCCCAAGTTTCTAGCCTTAGAGTCCATATGTCCATTTTGGACATTCCTAGACCTATCCATTTTCCTAGGCACATTTCTTCCCTTCTTGGGATTAGTGTCATGATCCTTAGGTTCAAAGGTCTTAGGTCTAACATTGTGCATGCTCTTCCTAGTGTTTTGATCTACCTTGTTAACCCTAGTCCTATCATTATATCTAAATCCAAAATTGTGCACAAGTAAGCACTTTTCATGATTTCTAAAAAAAATGATGAACCAGGCAGCAGACAAATTAAACCTGGGGTGACCGGCCCGACCCCACAGAAGTTTCCCACCGGTCACCAGGGTAAATCGGGAAGCGCTCGCGGTGGGCAGTCTAGAAGCCGAGCGTCCCAGGGTTGGCGCCCCATTTGGAGGAAAAATTTCTGCAAAATACGCCGTAGTTGGGGATCGAACCGCGGATGCCTGGGTTAACTACTAGCGACCCTACCGCTGCACCATAGCCCCGGGGGCACTTTTCATGATTTCTATCATGCATAGATGAATGATTAATTTTATCATGCATAGAGGAACTCAAAATCGAATTAAATTTTGGCTTAAGGTTAGGAGTTACCTTCCTTACCTTTGGAGCTTCTCCTTGTTGCAAGCTTCTTTTCTTTCTCTCCTCCTTCTCCCATCTTCTTAGATGCTCCATTTTCTTGAGCTTTCCACTCATTGGGCATTTCGTGTGGTAGTGTCCTAGCTCACCACACGTGAAGCATCTAATTCTCTTTCGTTTAGCTTGGGCTTCTTTGTTCCTACAATCCATGTTAGAACTAGAACAATTTGAAATGAGTTGGGACTTTACCTCCTTTTTACCTAGTGGGCACTTGTCTTTGTAGTGCCTCTTTTCATTGCACCCAAAGCATGTGATGTGGTCCTTGGCTCTTGCTTTGGTGGAGGTGGAGGCTAGGTTGACTTCTTCTTCAACCTTGGATGAAGTGGATGTCTCCTCTTGTTCCGGCATTGACGAGGATCTCTCCTCCCCCTCAATTCTTGAGGTGGTCACCTCTTCCTCTTCTCTAGATGAGGTAGATAGCCTCTCACTTTCTTCTTCCACTTCACTTGATGAGATGGTCAATTCTTCTCCTTTTTCTTCTTCTTGAACCATTTGACGCATCTCTCTGGACTCTTGAGATTGTGTAGGTTTCTCATGAATTTCTTTCTATTTGCTCCATAATTCATATGCATATTGATATTTACCTACACATCTCAAAACATTGTTAGGCAAAAGATTAACTAAAATTATCATTACCTTTTCGTTTGCCTTGAATTGATCTTGTTGTTCTTGATTCCAATATCTAGGCCTAAGCCTCTTTCCGTGCTTATCCCTTGGAATCTCATATGGCTCTTCAAGCGCGATTCGACATGCGCACTCCATCCCGAACCAAGTCTCGATTCCTACCCTCCAAAAGTTGAAATCTTCATGATCGTAAGGCGGTGGAGTGTAGATGTCTTCCCCCAACTTATCTTCCATTGTCTTTCTTCCTCTAGCATATGCTCCCTCGGCGGTTAGTCCGATCAAGAGCGGTCCTTGTTGATGCAGTCTGACCCTGATTGTTGTTTTGGTGATGACATCGATTTTAGTTTAGGTTGATGATTATGATGATTATGATTAAGTCCTGATCGGGGAACAGGCAGGGTATGGAAAATCCTAGCTTGGAGGGCTAGGTATTGGAAAATCCTAACCTGGAGGGTTAGGTGTGGAAAATCCTAGCTTGGAGGGCTAGGTGTTGAAAAGTCCTAATTCGGAAGGGTTGGGTGAAAAGTCTTAGCTTGGAGGGCTAGGTGAAAAGTCCTAACTTGGAGGGTTAGGTGAAAAGTCACAACTTGGAGAGTTAGGTGAAAAAGTCCTGGGTTGGAGGGTCAGGTCCTAGCTTGGAGGGTTAGGTTTGGAAAAGTCCTAATTCGGAAGAGTTGGGTGAAAAGTCCTAGCTTGGAGAGCTAGGTGAAAAGTCCTAACTTGGAGGGTTAGGTGCAAATTCCCAACTTGGAGGGTTAGGTGAAAAATCCTTAGCTTGGAGGGCTAAGGTGAATGAAACCCTAGCTTGGAGGGCTAGGTTAAAGCCCCTAGATCGGTCTGGTGACTGATCAGGGAGTTGGCACGGTACTCCTTCGTGGATCGGTCTGGTGACCGATCCAGCGATGACTGATCGGTCTTGTGACCGATCAGGGAGTATGCGTTTCACCCATTGCTTGCCTCCTGATCGGTCTGGTGACCGATCAGGGAGCAAACAGTGAGGTTAAGTTCCCTTGCTGATCTGCTCCTGATCGGTCTGGTGACCGATCAGGGTCACTGTGCAGATCGTTCTGGAGAACGATCCAGCGTCGCAGGTTCCTCTCTATGATCGATCAGGATGGAGCCTGATCTGTCTGGTCATGATCTGATCGGTCTGGTGACCGATCAGGAGGCTCCCTGATCGATCCGATGACCGATCAGGAGGTTTGGACTGCGAAGCTCAGAAATCGCCCGATAAAGGGGTGGATCGGTCTTGTGATCAATCCACAACCTGGGATCGGTCTGGTGATCGATCCAGGAGAGTCCCAAAGAAATCACGATTTCTAATTGAGCGTTGGGGACCGATCAGGACGGAGCATGATCGGTCTGGACCCAGCTTGATCGATCTGGTGACTGATCAGGAGGCTCTCTGATCGGTCCGGTGACCGATCACTTTAATTCAAAATGCACTGTCAGACGCTCTGATCGCGTCTGAACATATCCGATTCTCTGCGCTTAACATCTAATATATGATTTTCTGCTTGATATGCTGTGCTAACACTCTGATTAAGCTACAGGTGACAGGGGTAGATTCAAACACTCAAGGAGAGTCAATGGAGACCTTTCCTTGGAGCAGGTTTGTCTGTTTTTCCATCTCAGGTTGCTATGGGCACTGGCGCTGGCTGGAGATGCTCTCTGGGGCTGGTCTGAGGAAGGCTCAGGGAGTCCAGAGGAGCTCAGAGGTAGTTGGTGGTTGCAGGTGAGCAGCTGGAGGCTGCAGGGAGATGGTGTCACCTGATGCTTAGTGGAGGAACAAAAGGAGCGAAGAAGAGTTGGCTGGGCAGAGTTCTGTTGCTTGAGTTCTTACTACGACTTAGTGTTCTCCACAACTTGCTTGCGTGTTTTGATTTTCCATCACTTTGGGCAAGCTATTGCAATCTTGAAGCAACCATCCCTTGCTTGAGCACTTGGAGGAAAGAACAAGAAGCTTCGAGTCCAACAGCGAGAAGACACGGGGAAAGGGTTCTTGCGTGAGATCGTCGCTGGGTGGAGCTCAGGAGGAAGCTTGCTGTGTTCTTGTCTTTGCTAGTGCTAAGTAAGATCTTTCTTGTGTTTCATTGTGCTTAAACCTATATATGTGATTGAAACACTGTGGAGAGGATTCTCCACCGAGAAGGAGGTTGCTGTCTATCCGGTGTTCACCGGGGCTTGATCTGCCGACGATCAAGGGATCGCCCACCTTACGGGCACGCCAAGGAGTAGGGGCAAGTTATCCCCGAACCTTGTAAACCCTCCTTGTTAGCGATCTTACTAGTTTTGTTAGTTTGCTTTCGTTTTCTATTTTTCTGCATACTCTGTGTTTGCTAATTCTGCTGTGCTACTAACAAATCTAAGTGCATAACTTTGAAAAGCTTAAAGTCCAAGTGTTTGGCTATATTCACCCCCCCCCCTCTCTAGCCATCCGTTTCCAACAAGTGGTATCAGAGCTTGGGGCTCTGTTTTTGCAAATTAACAACCGAGAGCTATCATCCATGGCGTTGAGAGAAGGATTTTCCACCACCCGACCTCCTTTCTTTGATGGCGCTGATTTCCAATATTGGAGATCAAAGATGAAGTATTATTTGAAGATGGACATCAACACTTGGTTCGTGGTGAAGGAGGGATTCACCCCTCCAACGGATGATGAAGGCAAGGAACTTGAATCATGGCGGTGGATAGCCGAACAAACTCGGAAGAGAGAAGCCGACGCGAAAGCGGTTGACACTCTACAATGCGGGATGAACAAAGACCAACTCATCAAGGTTGGTCCTTTCACAAGTGCAAAGGACTTGTGGAAAAAGCTCATCGAACTCCACGAGGGCACCCGAGACTCAAGAATTGTCAAGAGGGATTTGTTCCTCAACCAATTACAAAATCTCTTCATGAAGAAAAATGAATCGGTAAGTGAGCTTCATAGCCGGTTCAAGGAAGTCCTCAATGGGATTCATTCGATTGATGAAAAGGTCAAGAATCGCGACCTAGTGAGGTATGTACTAAAGGCATTTCCAAGGAATGCTTTGTGGTCATTCATGGTGGATGCCTACAAAGTCTCCAAGGACTTATCAATTGTTAAGTTAGATGATTTATTTTGTGAAATGGAATTGCATGAAATGGCTAACAAAGATCCCAAGGAGAAGGGGATTGCCTTAGTTGCAGGGGATCGATCCAATAAGAAGAAGAAGGAGAAGAAGAAGGAGAAGGAGAAGGAAGTCTCTTCATCTTCATCCTCTTCCGAATCCGAGTCTGATTCCGAAGAAGATTGCAGCAGCTCCTCATCCTCCGAGATGGCGAATTTTGTAAGAAGGATGATGAGAAGGGGTCGACGCTTCAAGGGTAAAGGTAACTCTAGTGAAGCTAAACTTGATAAGACTAATGCTTCTTACTTTGAGTGTTGTAGGAAAGGGCATTTCAAGAATGAATGCCCAAAGCTAAAGAAGAAGGAGGAGAAATACAAAAGGAAAGAAGAAAAATCCAAGAAGAAGAAGAAGACTTTGAAGGTCACTTGGGATGAATCCTCCTCAAGCTCATCCGATGAAGAGAAGGAGGAGAAGAGCACAAGGCATTGTTAGTAATATGAGAGAAGTGTCCTAAGGCAATCGCCTTATGATTGTAAACATTTAATTTTATAAATGAAAATTCACTATTTGAGTATACATGTTTATGTATTTGATTGGGATCTTAAACTCACTTACTGAATGTCCGCAATACAATTCACAGCATGAGAGAATTTGTGATGAATTCACAACTAGTGATTATCTCTACATGTGCAATTGTGAAATATTGAAATTGTCCCTAGTCAATGAATTGATAAATACAGACATTATCAATTCTGTTGAGACTAGCATGGGTTATTCTCTAATCAGCTGATTCTCACTAGCTGGTGATATTGGGATGTCCGGAGATAAACATGAATGCTAGTTAAGGGAACTAGTTCATTGGAGTGACTGGCTGTAAAACTTCACATGGTAGTCTATATATAGACATGTCAGTGAAGTTCTTACTGCAGCTTAAGTGCGATGTTCCTTTGACTTGCGGTGTTCAAGTCATCTTGGTCATGGAGACTTATACTTTAACATCTTAAGCAAGCATCTCCAAGGAGGTGTAGACCCAGGATGGTTGGGTATAAGCCGAAGTGCCCAAAGATGTTTGAACAGCCTACAAAGGATTCACCACTCCTTGCGAGGAGATGTATACCCAGGCTTATCGTCGGATTGTTACTCAAAGCCCCTGGCCAGAGCATGTCATGTTTAGAGTATGAGTCTCTTAAATACATGAGAGTAATTAGAAATCCAAAGGACGAGAGAACGTAACTTGGGCTAGGTGTGACGTAGTCAGCCTAGTGGGGACTGACACACACAAACCATGTCCTGAACCAAGAGGGTATAAGATGGTGAAGGGAATGAGGCACGATTCATTAGAGCTGCTGAAGGGTTTCAGAATTATATCTGAGGTCAACCGTTGATCTTTCGATTAAATTGGGGATCATGATGTACTACTAGGTGCCACTCATGATCGTTCTATAATTGGTTAATTATAGACGGCCAACATAAATCGAAAGCCTATTTAGTCACACGCACTACGAGTAATCCGAGGGATTTAAAACGAGTTGAAAATTAGATTTTCCAATCAAGAGAAATAAGTCGAATCTGAATTAATCAGAGACGCAACGGAAGCTTAAAAATGGCTAAGTCTTTTGAAGGCTTATTGGGCGAATTAAATGAGTTTAATTATCGAGGGCTATGGCTTGGTTTGGCCGGCCAAAGAGGGTGCCCGCCCTCTTTGGTTTGGCCGGCCACCAAAAGGAGAGAAACCAATTAATTTGGTTTAAATTATAAAATAAATCATGCGCGATTTGTTTTATAAAATTATGGATAAATAAATTAATATAAAGAAATTTATATAAAGAAAATTGTAGAAATTTATTCTTTTTATGGAAATTAAAATTAACCATGAATTGGTTTAATTTTAATTTATAAAAATCAATTATGAATTGATTTTTCCATGATAAGAAAATTTCATACAAATTTTATTCCATAATTAAAAAGAGAGATGTATTTGTTTTATTATAAAGTTAGTTATAATAAAACTAGGCATAACGGAATAATTCACAAGAAAATTTATAAGATAAATTTCTTATGAAAATTTATTCCGTTAATTCCGTTAAAGGAGAGACTTGGCAAGGGAGAGACTACTATATAAAGGAACCAAAGGCAAGCCTTGAATTCTAATCAATTAATCAAGAGATTAGTAGCTCCCTCTCTCTCTCTAACTCTCTCTCTCTCTAGGGTCGGCGCCCCTCTCTCTCTCTCTAGGGCCGGCTCTCTCTCCTCCCCTAGGGCTGGCGCATATCCCAAGGGTGTCCGAGAGCTTCATCCACCAAGAAGGTGCCGAAGAAGAAGAAGCGGATTGCGACTCCTTCCTTCCTTTCCCGGAATTTTGATTCCGTTACTTGGTGGTTAGTTTCCATCTTTTCTCTCTTGTTATTCTAGTTGTGCCTTTGGAGAATCTAGTAGTTCTCGTTGGCACAAAACTCGTGGCTTTGCGAAGTCATCCCGAAGAGAACTCGGCGTGGACGCGAATAGAGGCGGAGCTTCCAAGGGATGCTACGGTTGGATCTCATCCCTTACTTCGAGTTACGCGAGGTACTAAGTAAATTAGTTTACTTTTCTATAAAATTTTAATTTATGATCATGTCCACACATCATAAGGTTGCATGCTAGATACGTGGTTAAAATAATTTAAGAAATTATTTATGCTAATTCTTCCGCTGCACGTAATTATTTTTTTAAATTACGAACCCGTATCCATGTCAACATGCACCCGGTCCCAACAGGGTATCAGAGCCGGTTAGTGTTCGACATAATCATATAATTGTTTTGCGGAAAACTTTATCATGATCTCAATTTTGGAAAATTTTTCAATTATGGAAACTTTCCAATTATGATAAATTTTAGATTTAGGAATTTCAAAGTTTGGAAATCTTCATGAAATTTCGTAAACTTTTGAAATATCCTAGTTTCTGAAATTTTATGATAATTGTGAAAACTTCCCATCTTTGGAAACTTTCCAATTTTGGAAATTTCCTATTTTGGAAATTTTCCAATTTTGGAAATATGTAAGTTTTCTTTGTACCAGAAACTTACAATTATTCTGAAAACCTATTATGAAATCTCGTAATTTTGGGCACTTTCTTTTAAGAAAGTCTAGACAAATTTATAGATCATTAATTGACAATTAAATTCGAATTGGTTTTAAATTATTAACAAAATTCTTTATTTTTTGATTGAGCCTCAGGGAGCCGTCCAATTTAAAGTTAGTTGTTGTAATTTAATTTCCCATTTTGAATGAAATTGTCATGTTTAATTTGGATTGAGCCTCGGGGAGCCGTCCAAATTGGATTTATGATAAATTTCTTTTCTTTGGGTATCTGAGCCTCGGGGAGCCACCCTTAGAAAATAATTTGTTGTAATTAATTAATCCATGAATAAAATATGTGATCAAATCTTGGGAATTTGATTTAAGAGGTGATGCTCTTACATATTGTTGTCTCCAAAATTAATTAGGAAATGGTTTCCTATAGAGTTTTCTTAAATGAGATTTTCATGAAAATAATATGTGGTTGAATTAAGGGAATTTCTCTCTTAATTTAATATGATTTGATTTAGAGAAATCAAAGTCTTAAACATATTATTTCCGAAATTGATTATGACAATTTAGGAAATTGTTTCCCAAAATAATTCCTTCAATAAAGTATGAAATTAGAATTAGGAAATCCGGTTACTAATTCAATTAATGAGACTTGATAAATTAAGTCACATACATACTTTATTAAGGAAATCGTTAGTCATGACATAATTATATGTCATGAATGTGCTTAGAAAAGAAAGGATGAGACCCAAAACCCATTACAAAATATTAAGGCCAACACCTTCCATTAATATGGTTAGAATCAGAGTTTTGTTTCTCGTTTGGGTTGATGGACACATCCATGCCCGGCTTGAACCTCAACATGTTCAAACCATGGAATTAGTTTATGTATAATATAGTTGGAGTCAGAGGTCAATCCTTAGTTTTGGTTGTTGGACACATCCAAGCCTGACTAAACGGTTGAATGAGCTCCAACTATATTAAAACTATTTCTTGATTAATGGGTCAGCCTTAAGCTTGGAACATCGATTTGTTGTGCCACGGCCAAGGTCGATGTATAGAGAGGTGCAGTTGGGTGCTATGTATATTGTTGCATACTTGTTAATGAGTTAACAACCCAATGATTTATGCAAACATTCAATTAGTTGATAGCATAAAGTGATAGTTACATATATGTGATATGTAATCGGTATAATTACCTACCTTCATAGCTAAGAATAACTTGATGGCCACAGTCATGGTTGTTCTTATCTATGGTTGGATATCAACCTATTGGGAGATGTTCCTACGATCTCCCGAATTGATAAAAAGGGTTATTCAATTTGAAAAATAAATAGGATTTTTTTTTAATGTATGTTGATACATTCTTTAATCATTCTTCTCACATAAGCTCAATTTGTATTTCTAGGATAATCACTCGATCATGTCTTCTCTAAATTTACGTTCCATTTTGGACACCAATAAACTGACTGGGCCAAACTTCATGGACTGGCTTCGAAACCTGAGGATAGTCCTCAAGGCAAAGAAGCTTGCCTATGTCCTTGAAGATCAACTTCCCAACCATCCTCCAGAAGGTGCAACTCCAGACCAGCTAGTGGCCTATCAGAAACATGTGACCGATTCTGAACTTGCGAGTTGCATCATGCTAGCCTCTATGGTACCTGAGCTGCAAAAGCAGCATGAGCATATGGATGCTTATACCATCATCTTCCATCTTCATGAGTTGTTTGAAGAGCAGGCGAGATCCGAAAGGTTCGAAGTCTCCAGACTCCTCTTCACCTCTAGGATACAGGAAGGCACTTCTGCCTCACAGTTTGTGTTAAAGATATTAGGGTACATTATTGAGCGACTGAGCACACTCGGTTCTGCAATGGATCATGAACTAAGTATTGACTTAATTCTGCATTGTTTGCCCAAAAGTTATTCACAATTTGTGATGAACTATCGGATGAACAAGTTGGAGACTACCATTCCTGAGTTGCTCAACCTGCTGAAGACTGTAGAGCCTTCTGTAAAGCAGGATCAAAAGACGGTACTGTTAGTTGGATCCTCGAAGAAAGGTTCTAAGAGGAAGGCCAAAGAACAGAATAAAGGAAAGAAGAAAAAGGCCAAAAAGACTGAAAAGACACCAAAAGGAACTTGCCATCATTGTGGCAAGGAAGGTCACTGGCGAAGAAACTGCAAAGTTTATCTTGAGTCCTTGAAGAAGAAGGCATCCGATGCCCCATCCTCTTCAGGTATCTTCGTTATTGAATGTCACTCTATTTCCTCAAATACCTGGGTACTTGATACTGGGTATAGCTCACATATATGTAATGACATACAGGGGCTAAGGAATAGAAGAAGACTAGTCAAAGGAGAAGCGAATTTGCGAGTTGGAAATGGAGCAAAGATTACTGCTGTTGCCATCGGAACATATTTGCTAAAGCTCCCCACTGGACGTATCTTAGAATTGGATAATTGTTATTTTGTTCCTTCGTTAATAAAGACATTGTATCTATTTCATGTTTGAATGAAAAAGGTTATCATTTAACTTTTAGTAACAACTGTTGTTACATAACTTTAAATGACGTTCTTTATGGGACTGGAACTTTGTGCAATGGTATCTACACGTTAGATTTATCCGGTGACGTTTTCAATATCGAAGTTAGCAACAAACGTGCTCGAATAGATAATCGAATAGACTCCTATACGTGGCATTGTCGTCTTGGCCATGTAAGTAAGAAACGCATGACCAAATTACACCGATGTGGAATTCTGGAATCATTTGAACCCGGTTCATTTGATACATGCGAATCATGCTTAAAAGGCAAGATGGCCAAATTACCCTTTTCCGGAAAAGGTAATCCAGTGGGAGAATTGCTTGGTCTAATACATACTGATGTATGTGGACCAATGTCAACTCTTGCACAAGGAGGCTATAGCTACTTCATTACCTTTATCGATGATCACTCACGATTCGGGTATGTGTTCTTGATGAAACACAAATCTGAAGCTTTTGAGAAATTCAAAGAGTTCAGAAATGAAGTAGAGAAACAGCTTGGCAAAAGTATTAAGATACTTCGATCCGATCGGGGTGGTGAATACTTAAGTCAAGAGTTTCAAGATTATCTTAGGGACAATGGGATATTGTCCCAATGGACTCCGCCGTATACACCACAGCATAATGGTGTATCTGAGAGGCGCAACCGAACCTTGATGGACATAGTTAGGTTGATGATGAATCATGCAACTCTTCCAAAATCCTTTTGGGGCTATGCACTTAAGACAGTTGTTTACTTGCTAAACAGAGTCCCGACCAAGGTAGTCTCTACTACTCCATATGAGACATGGAATAGAAAGAAACCTCACTTAACTCACCTAAGATATGGGGTTGTCCTGCTTATGTGAAGCGGACTATATCAGACAAATTGGATGCTAAGTCTGATAAATGTCTATTTATTGGATACCCTAAGGAAACGAAGGGTTACCAATTCTATCATCCCTTGGAACAAAATGTGTTTGTTTCAAGGCATGCTGTATTTCTGGAAAAAGAATTTCTTTTACAAGAAAACAGTGGGAGTGGCATTGAACTTGATGAAGTTTAAGAAACTCCAATAGACATTACAAAGACACCTAGTCTAGACCCACAACCAATAACTCATAATAATGAGCTATCAGTTGAACCTAAAACAACACCATATCTTCGTATATCTGATAGGACACGCAATATTCCAGAGAGATACGGATTTCTCATAAGCGAATCGAATGACGTGTTACTCATAAGTGATGATGAACCTATCAGTTATGAAGATGTTCTGAAAAATTCAGAAAGGGACAAATGGCTTGAAGCCATGAAGTCGGAAATGGATTCCATGTACGAAAATCAAGTATGGGACTTGGTTAATGTAGGGTTTTTCGGGCCACGAAAACCGCTTTTCCGCGTCGCGGAAACCCCGAAAGCCCCATTAGAAAGGATCCGAGCGAAGAAAGCCATTTCAAAAATTATGAGTGCTTGTTTACATGCTTCAAAACCCGATCTACTCCTAGATCTAAAGAGGGATAAACTTTTTACCTTTGGTGCGTGCCCCGTTTAATCCCGCTCGCTCCTCGGTTGGTGTCGGATCTCAAGGATGCAAAGTAGCAACCCTCTAGAAGTATCCACACAAGCAAGAGAGTGGAGAGGAGAACCCAAAGGTGTGCTAGCACCACAAGGGGTCTCGGCAAGATGAGAGGAGAGGGAGAGCAAAAATAAAAACCAAAACCAAGGAGGAGAAGAATGATCACACACCCACACAAAACCTCTCTTTTGTGTCTTAAGTGGCCGGCCACAACCTTGTGTAACTCCCATTTGAATTCAAAATTCAAATGGGGAGGTTACTTAGTCTTGATGATGATGCCAAGTCATCACTTGGTCAAGTCAAGTCAAGGTGATGTGGCTTGAGTCAAGTCAAACTTGCCTCTTATGGAATTTTCATATTTAGCCAAAGTCAAACTTTGATTTCATTATTCTCCCATGATTATATTCATCCAACACTTGGATCAAACTCGAGTCCAACTCAAGTTGTCTAATTTGAGTCAAGTCAAACTTGCCTTTTATGGACTTTCCATATTTAGCCAAAGTCAAACTTTGACTTCATTATTCTCCCATGATTAGATTTATCCAACATTGGATCAAACTCGAGTCCAACTCAAGTTGTCTAATTTGAGTCAAGTCAAACTTGCCTTTTATGGACTTTCCATATTAGCCAAAGTCAAACTTTGACTTCATTACTCTCGGTCCATCATATGGACTTATTCTCCATCTATTGCTCTATGTGTGTGACCCTATAGGTTCTTGTAACGTTGGCAATGCTTCTAACCTCTTAGAAACATAAGCAATGAGCGGTATCTAGCAACACATCATTGCTACCCAAGTTACAAGAATGTTGAGATCCAACATCACCAATGTGACTACTAATTATGACTTTCATAATATGTGACAATGTCCTTCTATCGTCGATATCTAGATTGATCTTCTATGAAGCATAGACCGTGTCATCCTCCAATCAATCTATGTGTCTTGAACTCCAAGTAGACTCACTATAATCAAATAAGCTCAATATCTCATATTGCCTTATTTGGGCATGGCCAGCACTTAGTGATCTCACTCTATCAAGACTATGATATCTCTCCCGTCATATAGGAGGGATAGATCTCATCTACATCACTCACATCCCTCCGCAATAATTGTTACATACCCAGTAATCGCCTTTATAGTCCACCCAGTTACGGGTACGTTTGACGAAAGCAAAGTACATAACTCCTTATGTAAGGGAACTATGGTGACTTCAGGTCTAAGAACTAATAGTCATACTAATAGTCACATGAGAAAGTATATGACACTCATATAACGATCCATGATACTTTCTCATGGTGGGTCATTCAGTATACATTCTCTAATGTATACCCATGTGTTAACTTGATATCTCATATCCATGACTTGTGAGATCAAGTCATCATGTTGACCTACATGCTAGTCTCTATGTATTAACATTGTCCTTGAATGTTAATACTTGACTAGAAATAATTAAGAGTAGTGTTCTCTATATCATCTCACTATCGATTCAACTAATCGATTGATATAGATAAGAACCTTCTACTCAAGGACGTTATTATACTAAGTTATTGGCACCAATACACATAAGTACATAACCACAAGAAATGCTTTATATATAAGAAATATATATACAAGAATATGATACAATGAGTCCAAAAAGTAATCATCATATGATTGGCTCTAGGGCTCTCACTAACAATCTCCCACTAGCACTAGTGCCAATCGCTGTAGTATCTAATACCCAATGACCTAGTGTGACCATCATGCTTTATCTGTGCCAAAGCCTTGGTCAAGGGATCTGCGACGTTAGCATCTGTGGGTACTCTACAAATCTTCACATCTCCTCTTCGCCTCCAAATATCAAGAAATATTCTTTAGTCCTTCTCAAGTACTTAAGAATGTTCTTGACTGCTATCCAGTGACATTCACCTGGATCTGACTGGTATCTGCTCGTCATGCTCAAAGCATACGAGACATTAGGACGAGTACATAACATGGCGTACATGATAGATCCTATGGCTGAGACATAAGAGATCTTGCTCATGCGGTCTCTCTCCTCTCTAGAAGAGGGACCTTGAGTCTTCGAAAGACTCACGCCATGTGACATTGGCAGATTTCCCTTCTTGGAATTCTGCATGGCAAACCGTTGCAAAACGGTATCAATGTATGTACTCTGACTTAGGCCAAGCAATCTCTTAGATCTATCTCTATAGATCTTAGCCTAGAATATAGGCTGCTTCACCTAAGTCTTTCATTGAAAGGAATTCCCCAACCAAGTCTTCACAGACTGTAGTGAAGGAAAGTCATTCCCAATAAGTAGTATGTCATCTACATACAAAACAAGGAAGACAATTGTGCTCCACTAACCTTTTGTAGACACAAGGTTCATCTTCATTCTGATGAAACCAAACTGTTTGATTGTATCATCGAATCGATTCCAGCTTCGAGAAGCTTGCTTTAGACCATAAATGGCCCTATGTAGCTTGCATACTCTGCCAGTATGCTGTGGATCTACAAAACCCTCAGGCTGTGTCATGTACACATCCTCGAGGAGGTTTCCATTCAGAAACGCTGTCTTGACATCCATCTGCCAGATCTCATAATCGTGGTAAGCTGCAATAGCAAGCAAGATCCTAATGGACTTGAACATCGCGACTGGAGAAAAGGTTTCATCATAGTCAATACCATGAATTTGCTTGAAACCTTTAGCTACTAGTCTACCCTTATAGGTATGTACAAGTCCATCCATGTCAGTCTTTCTCTTAAAGACCCACTTACACCCAATGGGTTGACCCCTTCAGGTGGATCAACCAAAGTCCTACTTGGTTGGTGTACATGGAATCCATCTCGGATCTCATGGCCTCTAGTCATTTCTCAGAATCTGGGCTCATCACAGCTT